>OMLC01042635.1:11692-28003 GCA_900302585.1 Regalecus glesne | reverse complement strand
AATCTTCCTCTTGGTCAGGTATGCCTGTCACTATGTGCCATCTGTGCCATCTGTGCCATCCATCCATCCATCCATCCATCCATCCATCCATCCATCCATCCATCCATCATCCATCCATCATCCATCCATCCATCCATCCATCCATCCATCCATCATCCATCCATCATCCACCCATCCATCCATCCATCCATCATCCATCCATCCATCCATCCAACCATCATCCATCCATCCATCATCCATCCATCCATCCATCCATCATCCATCCATCCATCCATTGTCCATCCATCCATCCATCCATCCATCATCCATCCATCCATCCATCCATCCATCATCCATCCATCCATCCATCCATCATCCATCATCCATCCATTCATCCATCCATCATCCATCCATCCATCATCCATCATCCATCATCCATCCATCCATCCATCATCCATCCATCCATCCATCATCCATCATCCATCCATCCATCATCCATCAGCCATCATCCATCATCCATCCATCCAACTGCTCCCCCAGGTGCCAAAATGGTGGCTGTTCACTGTTCCTATACAATAAGATGGGTTAAAAGCAGAGAATTGGACGTTTCCCCTTGTGGGAATGATATGGGAATGAATAAATAACAGTCACGGGCATTCAGCAGATGGCTGGCTTATGCTTCCCATCCATCCATCATCAACCACTTATCCGAAGTCAGATGGCAGAGTCATCCTGGAGCCTATCCCAGCAGCCATTGGGTTAAAAAGGCGGGGAAAGACCTTGGACAGGTCCCCATTCCATCTCAGGGCTTGAGTAGTTGGCGGTTCAGATGTTTCCCATCTTTGCAAAACTAATGATGCCCAACTAACAGGCCTAATTTTGAACACTGCTCTATTGCCATGTGCATGCTAACGCTAATCTTGCATGAAACTTTTAGCTAGGCTACGGGTAGTTATCCCCAATCATTTTAACCTGCGACAATTTACCTTGACAAGCAGCGTGCGCGGTACAAGATGTAGCCTCAAATCTCTGATGGTGTCGCAGGAGTGCAGGGAAGGGAAGGCCTGTGAGGCAGTGACCTTAATCTGAGCATGACTCATTTGCTTTGTTGTGTGAGAAAATGAAATCTATATGGATGTTGCACAGGAGGATGATAAAAGCTGTCGAGGATCAAGCCACTCCGTTGATAGCTACTCTCGACCTTGACAACTAAAAAAGTGGCATCAGTGAGCTATCTCCCAAAAAAAAAAAAAAAATCTTTTGAGAGCTACAGTCTACACTGCGCTGCACTATCAGGAAAAAAAACACAAATTATGGCATTTTCAGCGGCAGCTGCATACCAGTCCTGATACGCGTCATTTGATAGCTCCCCATTAGCGGAATAGGTTATGAGATAGAATGGTCCGGAAAAAACAGGATATGGATGCACTCCGTGGCTCAAATAACAAATATTTCTTCAGTGAACAGATATTTAAATCAGAGTCAGTGGTCTGCAGTGACAGAATAACTTACAGAGTAACCCCACTGCTCATATTAACACACACACACACACACACACATAGAGAGAAAGAGAGAGAGAGAGAGAGAGAGAGAGAGAGAGAGAGAGAGAGAGAGATGCTGTATGCAAATAAAGGGATGCTATAGCTTTAAAATTCTAATCAGATGCATATTTGTTAGATACCTGACCACACTTCTCATAAATAGCATAATCCAAGGCTGTGAGACGGCGGCGTCGAGCGACTTTTGGCTTTTTTTGCGCATAACGAGCACCAAAAAACATCCAATGAGTTTCAATCAGGGTAAACACGACAGATGTCTTCTCCAGCAACTCCGCTTCATAGGACCCTCCTGTCTTAGTTGGGTCTGGGATTGAAAAGGTACCCATTCTAGGCTTAGAACACATTTTCAAAGAGCATCTGTTCATTTCTTCGCCGTATCTCTGCTGCTGCCACTGATTCACCGGTAACAGATCAGCATTTACTCGGATTACTTTTCTCTATTTTATATAAGGGATTACATTACTTCGCCATCCCAATTAACTGTGTGAAGACTTTGACGGTTGATGCGGCCTCGGCTCATCTGTATGCACCTGGCCGAGTCGGGAGATATGGAGTGATCTTCATTAAAGCCGCATCCCACAGGACAAAGCGAAGCATTGATCTTGACTCAGGCTTTGGCAAGCTAATCAGTTTTGCATCTCTCTATGATTCCCTTGTTGTGGTGGTGGGGAGAATGAAACGAACATGCAAGCAAACAAACAAAGCTATAGATCTACCATATGCCATGAGTGTAGAGTTTCTGACCTATTGGGTGAGAGGTGCTTATTGCTTGGGGGGGGTTGTGTCTCTGCAGAACAGACTTTGAGAGGGGTTGGTCAACTGTCAATCAACTTTTAATTCTGTCAATCAGAGGCTTATGATCCTCACTCAGTCAAAAAGTAATTCAGGGTGGTTCAGGTTAGGGGTAAGGGTCGGGGTGGGTGTCAACATGCACCACACCCAAGTGGCCTTTTTGCCAGAAGCTACCCATAAATCAAGTCTCTGGTCTGCATTGACATCTTCCTCAGGGGAACGGCACAGTTGAGTGTGGTTGAAGATCATAGACGATGCAACACTGCTCTCTAGTGGTGAAGTTGAAAATCACAGATCAATCCACAAACATCTTCGGAGGAGGAAGTAGAAGAAGAAGCTTCTTTACACAAGCTCAATTACCCAGTTAAGGAAAACGCAAAAAAAAAGTTAAATCAGTTCATTTGGACAGCATAATTACTTCTAAACGTTGTGTCCAGTTGAACTGATTCAACTTGTATGGGATTCACATTGTTTTAACTGATCCACGATCTGGCGATTAAAAAACGTGGGTTCGATATAATTAATTAATTAGGACCCAGGGTCAAAATATAGCTATTCCTCAGCAATATTTACATACCCTTCGTAAAATATGAGTACACTACACCACTGGGTGGATATCCCCGCTGTGTGAGTGTAGATACACCAAGTAGCCAAAACATTAAAACCACCGGCAGGTACATGAATAAATTGATTATCTTGTTACAGTGGCACCTGGGATATATTAATGAGGCAGTAAGTAAATTCAAGTGGATTCTTGAGATGGGTGTGTTGGGAGCAGGAAAACGGCCGAACCTATTTGACAAGGCCCAGATTGGCCGATGACTGAGTCAGCGCATCAGAAGGGCAGGTCTCTAGATAGTAAGGCAGTGCCTACCAAAAGTCGTCCAAGGAAGGACCAAAGGTGAAGTGGTGACCGGGTCATGAGTGCCCTCGGCTCACTGATGCGTATGGGGAGTGAAGACTTCTGGCCACAGTAGTCCCACAGAGGAGCTTCTGTGGCTTAACTGCTGAAAAAAAAGGCTATGAATGATAGACAGGTGTCAGGAAACACAGTACATCACAGTTTGTGGCATATGGGGCTGCATAGCTGCAGAGAGGTTAGAGTGGCCATGATGACCCCTGTCCATCATCGAAAGTGTCTTTAATGAGTGGCATGAGTGTCAGAGCTGGGTCAAGGAGGAGTGGGAGAAGGTGGGCTGGTCTGATGACTCATGTTTTCTTTTACATTATATGGACTGGGTGCATGCGTGCATCCTTTACCTGGAGGAGATGGCATCATGATGCATTATGGGAAAGAAAGATGGTGGATGCAGTGTGATGCTCTGAGCAATGTTCTGCCGTGGATGTTTAGGTCCTGGTATTCATGTGGATGTTAATTGATAGACACCACCCAAGCCACTGTATGTGCTCATTTTATTCTTACAATGATATGTAACCTCTGTATTTAACCCATCCTATTGCAGGAGCAGTGGCCAGCTGCAGTGATGCGGAGCAGTCATGGCAACCGTGTTCCCTGATGGCGGTGGCCCCTTTCAGCAGCATAATACACCCTGCCACACTGCAGAAACTGCTCAGAATTAATTCAAGGAAAATTTCAAAGAGTTCAAGTTGTTGCCTTGGCCTTTGAATTTCTACATCTCACCCCGATGAAGCATCTGTGGAATCTACTGAAAAAAACAACTTATGTCCATAGAGGCATCACGTTGAAACTTACAGGACTTAACGGATCTGCTGCTAACATCGTGATACTTGATACCAGAGGACGGCTTCAGAGATCTTGTGGAGTCTATGCAGAACTGTCTTACTGACACAGGGGGGGAGCCAGGTAATATGAGGCAGGTGGTTTTAACGTTTTGGCTGATCAGCGTACATTACATTGGAAAAGTTTAATTTTCAGCAAGTCTTTGGTCTATTTCATTTATTGTTTGATATACCAGTTGATTGAAAGTATTTCTTAAAGAAGGAAATCTTTCACCTGCCAGACGGAACACGCCAAAGTAATTCTAAGTTGGAAATCATCACTATTTACAGCTGCCATTAGGGGTCGCTAGACTGCATCTTCCATCTCATCCTCTCACACCAGCCACCTGCATGTCCTCCCTTAACCACATCATACACTTCCTCTTTGGTCTTCTTCTTCTTCCTCTCTTGCCTGGCAGCTCCATATTCTACATCCTTATCCCAGCATCTCTCCTCCACATGTCCAAACCATCGGTTTTGCCTTTCTTACTTTATCCCCAAATTGTCCAACCTGAGCTGTCACTAATATACTCATTCCTAATCCTGTCCGTCGTCATCACACCCAAAGAAAAGCCTAACATCTTCAACTCTCCCGTCTCCAGCTCCACCTCCTGTCTTTTAGTCATGGAAATGAACAAGGAGGAACTTTAAAACATAAAAGTCAAAGGGTAAAAAGAAATGGTCTGCATTAAAAATCAGGAACCCACTGCAGAGCAAAGTCATTTGACACAATTACTTCAGGTGAAGTGAGACAACAAAACTTGCAATATCATGAGCAATATTTTATTACAGAATTATTTTCCCAAAAGCAACCCCCTCCCCACCAAAAAAACCAAACTATTCACAAGGCTACTTAAATGGACACCTGATATATCAAAACACTTGAAAAGCATGGGCATGATCATACAGTAACAAAAGGAAAGGAAAGCCACATTATTTGGTCATTGTATTCTTACAATGAAATGTGTTCTCTGCATTTAACCCGTCGTATAGGAGCAGTGATCAGCTGAAGCACCCGGGGGAGCAGATAGCGGTTCAGTGTCTTGCTCAAGGAAACTTCAACAAGCATTCTGAATGAGCCGGGGATCAAGCCAACCTTATAATTATTAGAGGACCTGCTCTTCCTCCTGAGCTATGTCGCCCCTAGGACTGAGATAAAGGCTGTTAGTCAGTCGTCATGACGGTGCTATATTAGGTTACGTCACCTGACGCAAAGCAGTCCTCAGACTTGACCTTGGGCCTCACCGCATTCTCTATGCAACCCACAGGCATGTGCGAGAACACTAAACACACAAAACCTGAGTGTTTCCCCACAGTGGAAGAGTCGCTGTTGCAGGTGCTCTCGGGAAGGCTAGGCACGAGTGGCAAAATGACCATGGCAGGTCAATCCGTAACAGAGGGCTACGAGCGAAACACAAAATGCAATTTTAACTCTGGGCTCTGCCTTCGCCTTCAATACTGCAGTCGCTTAAGCGTCTTTCACTTGCTTTCCCACACTGTCGGTCCAGATTTACAGCATTGCATCTATTTTTTGTGTAAACTCAATGGTGACTCTGCACTCACACTGATCCAACAAAGGCATCATCTGTTTTGACTGCTCTATGAAATGGATCACATGGGAGGAGGCGTCTTTGTACAATTTTCAAAGTGTTGTCTGAAATGCCGTGGCACAATAAAACCAATAGCACGGGAAACCCCCCACCCCCAAAATCAACAATGTACCAGAAGATACAAAAATGAAGCAGCTGACAAGGGGAGCAGGATTGCGAGGGTTTCAAGACTCAAGAACCTTGTCATTGTGCAAGCACAGCAACAGGAGGGTCAAGGAGGGATCGAGGCTAATGTTTTTTTTGGTTTATCATTACAAATAGGACACTACCTGATATGATGGTAAAACTACATAAAATGCACAGTCATGTATTGACAGTGAGCAACCTCTTACCCCCACGCTTTTAATCCAATTCCTGAATTTTTTCATCTCATGGACCCCGTTCGTGGTTCAGACTGAGGCCCACCGGATTGTTGATATTTCGTGTTATTACTACTCTCATCCAACGGCCTCTCTTTGGAAAAAAAATTATAGAAAGACGTCTTGGCTTCATGACCATAAAACGTATGCAAAGACAAACAAACGTCTGTTCTCAGTCACAGGTGATGAGAGCTTGGCTGCCATCATGACCAACTGATCGACAACCGAGGCCAAATGGAAAAGAAGAAAAAAAAGGTAGTACTTGCAAAGGCAAAGTGGTCTCAGGGATCGGTTTAAGTAGGTCTGTTCTCCGAGTGTGATTGACGCTGGCTGGTGGGGTACCCTTCTTGTTGATTGGCTGATGTGGAAGTGCAAGGTGTGTAAGGGGGTGGGGCTTCGCTGATACTAATCGAGTCTTCACCCTCAGAAACAAGTAGAGGGGTGTGGTAGGATGGGTGAGCAGCATTGGTTTCATGCTGGGCGCACTCACTGTAGGGAGGGGGCTTCAAGTCATCTGCTGTAAAGAGAGGAAAGGAGGCAAAAGTGAACTGACAGCATTCTTGACAAAACTGCTCCGCGGCTTCAAGAAAATCTCTAGTCATCAAAAATTCACATGTAACACACCCTCAGGTTAACATTATTTTGCAGAAATATTAAAATTAGAAAATCAAAAACCCCCCCTGAATGATAAGATCAGATGGGAGGGCATGAAAATGAAAAAGTCCTTCTCGGCATCATCACTTCCACACTTAGTAACCACATCCTCCTGTATAGTGAACCGACTATAAAAAGCACTGAAAATTAAAAAAAAAGAAGTCACATGTAAAAGAGGGTGCCCTCAAGATAATTACTTGGGACAGAGCAAGATGGCGTGTGCAAAACATTGATAACTCAGACAGAAGTAGAGAAACATTTTTAAAAAAAAACCTAAAATCCAATTATTCATGTGACAGAAGCTGCAGGGAAAAAATACATAAGGAACATTCTGACAAGGCTTCCCACTCTGCTTACCACCTCTAAGGGTAAAAAAAACAAGCATCGGTGTGACGAGAGACAAAGCCACAAAAACACTTGCAGAGCATATTGAGCAAGTTTGAAATTGCTGGTGTCATGCTGGTGGCTATGGGCCTTTCTGTCTGAGCTGAGATTGATGAGAGATATTTCGTTTCTGGAACAGCATTGCTTATATGCCTGCTGCCAAGTGTATATTGCCTTGAGGGAAAATAAAACAAAGTAGATGAAGTCTCCAATAATGCTAATACACAAACATTACACACGACCTCAAAGAAAAATAAAATGATTTAAGTGCAATTTATAATGTGCAGAGGAGAGGAAATGAGGGAGAATCTCAACTCAATCAAATTGTCATGGTACAACCTCTGATAAAGACCGAAAAACTTAGTTTGTATCAGGGGAAGTTTCATCATGATCAATTTCCTGCCACAAAGAGGTCATAACCATATCCCTACTTCAATGGAAGAACAAGGTACTCTGTGTGCATGCATGTGTGTGTAAGCATGTGTGGGTGTGTGCGGGAGAGAGAGTTCAAAAGAAGAGAAGTGAGGAGAAGGTACATGATGTGCTAGGGTTTGTAAAGCATGTGCTCACTACCTCCAGAGACTGCCTCATAAGGTGGAGGCATATCCAAATGAGAGAAAGATGCTGCTGGCGGCAAGGACATGGAGGGCTCCTCTATTGATGTGTCCTCCTGGACACCATACCAACTCGGCCAGATAGATGTCTGCTACAGATGAGGAAAGAAAAACAAAATGACTGTCAATGACAAACACATACCGACAGCACAGACAAGGCACCTAGACCTAGGTATGTGTGTGGTCTGCATACACGGCAAAAGGAGGACACTTTTATAATAGTAATAAATATACTGGCTAAAACCGAATACAATGACCGAATGAAATAGCTTTCCACTGTAGCAACCGATGATCCAATTCTAGGTCGTGTCAATGTGGAGCGACAAGTTGGGCAACTTTTTTCTCTTTCAAAGAGTGTTGCTCTCCATTCAGTTCTCCCAGGGCTTGATCAATAAGCACATAATTCAACAGAAAAACTCTTGGTTAAACGAACAGCCCGGGTAATATTCCTACAGTGGGAATAAGGTTAAGAATCATTAATATTCCGTCACAAACAGTTGGATCCATCACTACTTTGAGAATGATCTATAAAAATAAAACCAAAAAAGTATGTGAAGCCAAGGCAAAGGGCAATTTAGAAAAACCTGACTACAAATCAACAGTGGAAAAATAAAAACAAGACAAAAGAGGAAAATGTGTCTAGACACCATGAGGGGTTCGGCCAAATAATTCACTTATCTTTTTTTGTCCATCTCCAGGGCCCCACATGCAACCAAACACTCAGACTTAAAGTGCTTTTTAGAGATCACTTTCAGGTAACCATGAAGGCAAGTAAGAGATACTACATCATCAGTCTGTTTCCCTACTAAGTTTGATTCATCTGGGCCCCGGACTGGAGTGGTCTTGGCATCTATCCAGACAACTTTCAGGGTGCAGGGTTATGGATGACCATGAGGCCTCCCCAACGTACATTCCATTAAAATCTAAACAGGGAACATTATACACCAGGGACTTCTGAGGGGAGGAGGACAGAGGGTGGAGGGAAGAAAATGAGGCAGAGGAATTATGAACGGGAGGATGAGGGACTGGAAGAGGTAAATGAGGAGGAGGAAGAACAGGGGCAAAAAAAACAAGTAAAAAACACACAAGAGCAGCAGGAGAGGAAGGAGGACAGGGCTAAGGGGAAGTGATTTCTTTTTTGTGGGGAGGGCTTTAGCCATAGAGGTTTATCATGGGGAACAAAAAAAAAGCCTATTAAATCTGTGACTGGGCAGGGCGTGGCTGAAAAGAAGCAGGTGTCGAGAGAATAGCAAACTATAAAACAGGGCTTATCAGCTATGTAAATTTAGAATGGTTAGCTACATCAAATCCTAGCATCTCAATATAAAACAGACCTACTTACGTTAAGCTCCGATTCGAGGAGTTCATATTCACATCCTTTTGTTTTGCGATGATACACGTGATACTATAAATGTATCAAGGGAAGCCTGGATTACAGGGCCTACACAGGAATTTTCAGCTGCTCCATTTATTTTTTGGAGATTGGGGTATTTCCTGTTGCACAAGAATTCCAAACAGAGCTAAAAATAAACTGTAGTTCAGGGCTTTTACATCTCACCAGCAAGGACAGAGAGGGGAAAAAACCCTAAAAAGTGGGTCTGACTAGAGGTTAACATAGCACATGGTTGTAACTGAGCCTCCTGAGAGGGATTGTGTTCGAGCCTTAAGTCAATGTCTGGGGAGAAAAAAAAACCCAATTTGAATGGGTTCACAACCTTCTCATTCACGCAGTTTCCTTAGCTATGAAAATGCACACGTATTCCCTAAATCAAATGCATAACGGCTCACGTTTGACCAGTTCACTGAACCAGCTTCAATGTTATTAAAAAGGACAACAGCACAGAGTTTTGAAGAGATGGAGTGAAACCTGTTTTATATGATCCCTTGAGCATTTCTAGTCAATTACTTCCAGGTGTTTCTGAGAGAGGCAATAAAGAGCGAGCACGGCCATAAATACAGTGACCGTCTAAACTTGCGGCCATAACCTACACAGCCTCCTGCTAACCTGACGAAGAGAGATCTCCTTTCCAAGATAAGGAAACGAGAGCACACTGCTGTCAAAACTTAGTGTAGATGAACGAGAACAATGTTTTCTATGAGCCACAAGAAAAGCATTAAAAGGCAACTCTTAAACATGTTCCAAACCATACTAGTGATCAACCATCAGCGATCCAGCGGCTCCTATGAGTCAACCGAAGGAGCTTTATAAACTAAACAGAACTCAAGCAGATGGAAACATTTAGAGAAATTGGATACAAAAATTCTTAAGTGATAGCATCGGCATTACTAAATGGAAAAGACCAAGGGCATGACAGCATTAGTACAGCATTACTGCATATAAGTAGAAAGATGAAAATGGCATACTATATCTTATACTATATGCCTTTAATATATACTCCCACCTTACTGTCTGTGCATTATTTCGAATAATGTTAGCATATAAAGCAAAAACATAGAAACATTCTTTCACAAAAAAGAGGTGAAATCAGTTCAACTGGATCAGAAGTTTATTTGGAAACGTTTCGTAACACACCAGGTGATTTCTCCAGACTGAAGAAGTCACCTCGTGACTTTTTTGTGATTTCCATACCTGGATTATTGAGCATGTATCGAGACATAAAACATTCTTTACTTCACACCACTGCACTTGAATATAAGGTTTTCACTTTTACACACTCCTGTACTTGAACCCTCTCAAAGCGGTAACCTTCAACAGCCCTAGAGTCCCTAAGGTCCAACTAAGGCAAACAAAAATGTAACCACTGTATCCCCAGTGTGCGGATCATGAAACAACTTGTCATCAAAGGTGGATTGCTCAATCCATTCAGAGTGAAAGTGACTCACTGGAAATCCCAAGCTACTTGAGAACAAAGCAACGCCTCAGCAGATAGCTAATAGGCCTAGTGCCCAGCCTTGACATTTTCTCTCATTCTCTCTTTACTTAGCGCTCCGGTTTCCTTAGACTGACCATATTTGTGGATGCAAATAATACATGTCTTTGGCATATATACATATATCTCATACCCCCAGGTAGTATTGGAGACTACCATTATAGAGACATAGCATAGAAAAACATTCACAGTCAACACATACGGCTCATCATTTTTGATCTAGTTAATGGAGAAACTAGTGTACCAGTGTATTCTACAGTCAAAAGTAGACAATCCAACAGAGAGGACAGTCATATTCACTTCAAGTGACAGCATATAAGTAGATAGGTAGTCGATGTATGGAAGGTGTACACTTACACTCTGTCGCTCACACATTTGGTTGAGGTAGGACCTTCCTCCCACAATGACAATTTGAGCATTGCGTGGGTTGCTCAGGTATGCTGCCAGTTGTCTCTGTCTTGACCGGTACCACCACACATAGAAGAATATCTTGATGATGACAAAAACGATGACCACTCTTTAGAAGAAAAGAAGAAAAGAGAAAGAGAGCGGAATATATGTTTACAAGTAGATCCACTAGTGCCAAAGTCCACTTTAAGGTTTACGGTGTTATGATTGTGTAACAGTACTTACATGTACCAGTATAACTCCATGTTTGTGTAATGGCCAATCACCGTGTGAAGGGGCTCATCGTGAGGAGACCAATTGGATATATATACACATATATATCCCTGTCCTAGGAAACAGACGATCCTAACATGTGAATGAATTTCTATGAAAGAGCACCGTATCCTTCCAGAGAAGGAAACACACGTCAGATGTAAAGAATAACGTAAAGTTAACGTTATCTAACGTTAGTAACATCAGCATCCAGGCTCGTACAACTGTACGAGGACAGCCGCAGGTCAGCCTTACTGTGATCCAACGGGCGTACATCGGCTCAAAGCCGCAGCTTACTTTACTGAACTCAGCATTAAAAAAAAAAAGTCATCCCCACACGCTGCTCACATGAAGGTTCGGATGGAGAACTTACTGCGGCGGATAGAGCCGGGTCTGCCTCGGTTAGGTATCGAAGTGCATGCTTTCGCTTTGGTTCCGGCTTTGTTTGTTTGTTTGTTTGAAGCCTCCCGGACTGCGTCTTCAGCTACAAGCCTGGGAGGCGATAGCCTGCTAGCTATCGTTTAGCAGGCCGTCACTTTTACTCCTCTCGTCGCCGAGTTTATTTTCAAATTATTTTGGATTTTCACAATCACCAGACAGCAATACCCTCTTCGTAGGAGAACGGACACCGCATCGGGCGACCAGAACGAACAAACCTGAAACTACTAAAGCTGTGGTAAGTCCCAAAGCCAGCTTTGTCAGGCATATCCGAGCCGACCTATCATAGACCTAGCGGTGGGCGTGGTCCGGAGGTGGCTACGGGCTCAGAGCCGGAGAGGCATGGAGGTCCTGACAGTTGGGAGCCTTACCAACAAAATGCCCACACATTACTTCTGGGTGACTAGATCCAGTCCTAATGCAGGATCTTGACAGCGGAGAAGGTTGACTGATTCACAAAGTACCTGTGATTGGTTTCTAACCCTAACATTTATGACCAAATAAACGTTTATTTAAGTCGGGGCCACCTGCAGTTACAACTTTAACCACTAGAGAACGCAAGATAGCAATATTGGTTCAGAGGATAATTGGTGTGTTTCATGGTGATAACAGCGGTCCAGTTCTGTATCACTAGATGGTGTTTTTCGATTTAAGAGCGCATTTGAGAGCATGGACGATGAGACTCCACAAATAGTTTTCCGGGTAGATAATTATTGATATGAAGTGTTTTTATTGTATTTAGCATGGGACAAACAAACATACAACAACCATAATCCCACCCAACCCACTCCTATCACACCACATTGTTTTTAAAAGTAACATTTGTAATGAATAAATATTTCCATAACAGTCAGTAGTCAGTTATACATATTATATATAATGTGCAAAAAAGTATTTGACCATGCACACACTTAAAATAATAATAATAATAATAAATAGGAGAAAAACAGTAGGATTTACATCATTACAATGTCGTTAGCCAATTTTGTCAACTACTTTGAGGAGAGGTTACCATATATAATAGATTTCCAATTTAAGGTTATAGGATAATAGATTTCCTCAAGTATTAAACAGTGCATGAGAATTAATCCAGTGTTTGATCCAGTGTCTTCCACTTCATTCATATAATTGGTTAGAGAATCATAAAGAAATGTTCCAGAGATTACATAAAAAGGAGAACCCGTTCATCTGATTCTCGAATGTTTCACCACTCGTGCTGGTGACATCTTCAGTCCGAGCTGACTGCAGCCTTACAAACAATACAGCTGCATAGAGACAAAAACCATGGTTGGTTTCATATGCAAGCTAGCGAACGACTGGATTTTCAATGATGATGTATGATGATAATGTGTGCTATTTACAGAGGATTGGGGAATAATTGCAATCACAGCATAGTAAGATGGCAAAACATGCACACTCAGTCCAACCTCGGTTCAAGGTCATTCCCTCTTCACGTAGATGGCCTCCACGACACTCAGGCCATTGTTCCTCGCTATCAAGGATGTGCACCTCCTCATCTTTGAGAGAGTGGTGACTGGCCGTGAAGTCACACTAAGGCCTTGCAGTACAACTAAAAGGCGGGCAATGGCCACCCCGTGGTGTAACGTACACTAAGGGATGCTTTTAGCTGCAAATTCTGATATAGAAGGATAACACGATGACTTTAGCTTATTTTAATGACATGTCTTTGATCAATATTAAACACAGCCCTTTAAAACACCCGTAAATGACTGAAAGCAGTCCGTTGTATAAATAAAGTTAGCAAATATGACTGAACAAACTGGATGGCTTAGGATTTTTCTAGGATGACGACAACTGTATTTCTTGTTACTTTGGTATGCTACACTATTTGATTCTTTCTTTTCAGTGTGACGAGTGTGGTTTTGCATCCAACCATCCATTAACAACCGCTTATCGCCATTAAATATACAAAAACCCAGCCTAATTATGCTACAAAGAATTCAAAAACTTGTTATAATGGATCAAAACAGTTGCCTGAATGAGATCATAGCTGATGTCAGTCTCAAGTTCATTTTATTTGTGGAGCCTATTATCACAAAATTGCCTCAGTGGGCTTCGTTACAACATCCTGTCCTTAGACCCTCACACATGGTCTATCTAGGATTCAGATAAGTTTATAAAAACATAAAAACAGGACCAAACTAAAAGGAGTGATAAAAAAATAAACCAAATATTACTATAAGTATTATTTTTATCACTATTACCAATACTATTAACAAAGCAATCCATCCTATTTTTCTCTAACCTCTGCCTCCATCTAGTGGTGTAATTGGCGTATTGCAGGCTGTCTCCATGTAAGAAAGAAAAAGAAAGCGACTTTATTTGGTCCCAGTATTCTTACAAGGAAATTTCCTCCATCCATTGTTCAACCACTTATTTAAAGTCAGGTTGTTGAATCATGCTGGAGCCTATCCCAGCATTTATTGGGCAAAGGTGGGGAAGCGCCCTGCACAGGTCACCATTCTATCACAGGGGCTCAGGTGTCATCTCTGCATTCTGAGCGATCTTCTTGTATAGGAGCAGTGACAGCTGTAACACCTCGGGAGCAGTTATGGGTTCAATGTCTTGCTCAAGGACACTTTTAGCACACTTTCTGAAGGGGGCCAGGATCGAACCAACAACCTTCCAATTATTTGCTATCCTCTCTACTTCCTGAGCCATGCCTCCCCTCAGACCCCTAAGAAATAAGCTTTTTTTTAAAAATCCTTTATTAGTAGGACATTTGCAATTCTCTGCATTTGAACCATCGAATTGTCTAGGAGCAGTGAGCAGCCACCATATGGCACTCAGGGAGCAGTTAGGGATTTAGTATCGTGTTCTACGACACCTTGACATGGTTTCCGCGAGACCGGGAATACAACCTGCAACCTTGAGATTGCCAGACAACCACTCTACCCACTATCCGCCCCTATGCTGCCTTCAAACATGAGCTCAGCATAGTGCTAATAAATCAGACAGGAGTGAAATGTCTGGCAGTTGATATATAAATAACATTGACCATTACTCACCCACCTTTCAGACGCAGGTAAGAGTAAAAACAAAGATACAGAAGAAAATAAAGCAGTTTATTATGATTTAAAGCTTTTGGTTGAGAGAAGGTTTTGATAACAAATCAGAAATATTTCCACTGGAGTATCATCTTTCCCCCTATCAAAGGAAAGATCTGTGGCAAGAATGTGTATACCCCAAATATTCAACAGCTATCATCTCAATCACTTTTTCCACGAAAACCTGTCCTGATTTACAAATAAGACAAGTTTTACATATGCCTGTGTGAGTTTTCAACAAATATTCAACATAATGCCCCTTAATGACTAGATGGCGCACGCATGGGAGTCAGGTGTTGCAGGTTCGTATCCTGGCATGTAGCTCAGTAAGTAAATGTTAGGCATTTATTGTAAAGCGCTTTAAGTGGTCGTCAGACTAGAAAGGCGCTATATAAGAAAGTGCCCATTTACCATGGGGATACAAATATGAAGGATGTTGATCTTTTTGCACAAAATAGAGGATTTTTATTCTATAGAGCCTGCTGGTGAAAACAGCAATGCTGGCAGTAGCCTTCTATAAATCACAGTACAGAAGCACGCAGCAGACAAAACTCTCATCCCAACCATAGTAACTATAAATGAACAATATCACCTACAATTTATCAGTGAGGTTAACGGCTCAAAATGTTAAATGCTTATCTGTTATCCTCTACAATGATGGTGCGTCTCGGGTATGCGTCTACTTCAACAAATATGTAGCGAAACTCAAATTTTCCAGTTTCAGGATTCTGTAAAAGATAAGAAGAAAGAAAGTAGATATATTACATCATTAAAATGGAAACTTCCACTGGTGAGACTAATAAAGGAATATCTTATTTAGAATAATGAATACAGCGCTAGGATTCTTCCACTCTAGAATGCAAAATGTAACTGGTTTACAAATTTAGATTGTTTTAATGATTGTGAAGAATTTTGAGGATATGGGAAAAATGAAATAGTGGTAAGGTAAAAAAAACAAAATGAAATGAAGATAAAATGGAACTTCAGTATATGTGCAAAATTAGCAAATATTCTTTTGAACCTACCGACAAGAAAAACAAGCACCAGGACATACTGAACCCGCAGGTTAAACCAGATGATGGATTAAATTAAACAAGACATTTACTCCTATTTTAAAATGCATTTGGGTTTTATCCATGTATTATATATGACACTCATTGATGTATTATCAGATATGCAATTGATTGATTTACTTGATGGAAACCCTACTCCAGCATAATTCACAGTTCCACCATGTAATCAATTTGACTTTCTTAAGCACTGGGAAGTAGGACAGATGACACATTTATTGAACAAAAAGCTATTGAAATAGATAAAAACCTCTTTTGACTCCGAATGGACAGTTCCTTTTAGGCCTGGCTCTGAACCTTCGATGTAAAACTTCAGTCTCATGTACTTTAGCCCTTCCTTCAGGTACTCCCCATGACTAATAAAAAAGAAAAAAAAAGGCAAATTCACATACATAGAAGAACAAAATATATTAAAAAAAACTTAGATGAAGCTTTGTGAGCATGTTAAACCCTTCATGGCTGAAAAAAGAAAGCTGAATATGTTCATATATAT
>OMLC01042635.1:0-11672 GCA_900302585.1 Regalecus glesne | reverse complement strand
CTATTAGTGAGCTGGGGGTCTTTGCCCATGAGGAATGGGCAAAGACCTCCAGCTCACTAATAGTTCTTGTTCTTCCTTGATTTAATTTTGTAAACAGCTGCTAGTTTGTATATTTGACTAACAAAACTGATTTGATTGATTGTGGGGGTTGAATAATTTTGTTTGCAACTATGTGGTTGTGTGTGTGTGTGTATGTGTGTGTGTGTATGTGTGTGTGTGTTTGTGTGTGATATATACGAAGTTTAATGGGAGAAACATTTCATCGCTCATACAAGTGACATCTTCAGTCTGAACTGACTGCTGCATCCCCAACCTTACAAACAACACAGTTACATAACAACCAAAACTAAAGTTTCATATGCAAACTGGCCATTGACTGGTCTTTTATATTCATGTCTTTTATTATGTAGTCAAGATGTTTAGAGGTGTGCTTTTGTCCCTTGTTTTTCCTTTTGTGGCCCTTATACACTCACCTGACTTGCTGTCTTCTTCCCCGACGGGTGGTCTCACCATAACACTTGATTGGCTCTCCGAAAGCACCGATCACCTAGTTTTTTGAACAAACTTAAATTAACTAGGTAAATGGCCGTTACACTGAAATTTCAATGAAAAATCAGGCCAATTAGAAATGTCATTGCCTTACCTCCGGATGGGATTTGACTTTGTTGAAAGCTTTCCCATAGACTTTATTTGGACTTGAGGAGGAGAATAACTCCTGGAACACCACATATAGCAGACCACCTGAAATGCACATAAAGAGCCACACACGAGAAACAAAATACTTCAGTATCCAAAACCAAGACACTCTGAGTTAAATGAGACATAATAAGTAATGAACTCATCTGTTTAATGAAGATGCTGGATTGTGGAAGAGAACACTTTGATGAAGTGATCACCCACCTGTTACTCCGAGCCCGATTAGTACAACAATCAGGTAGGTGAAGTCTCTCCCAGCCTCCTTCACTGGGATGAAATAGGCAGAGAAACATCAAGTCCGAGAAAAAAAAAACACTGGATTGAAATAGTTCAAATAAATATCAGTATTTTAGTTTCGACTTATTGACAGACACAAAAGTAACTTATGCAGGAGTAAAAGCTGGCAAACCAGTGATACAGAATTTCCTGACTCCGCAGAATCTGACTCCCTTAAGCGTGAGGCTAGATTAGAACTAAGTCAAGTTGATTTGTATAGCCCATTATCACAATTAAAAAAAAAATACTTCAGTGGACTTTAGACTAACACAACATCCAATTCTTAGACCCTCACATTGGATGAGGAACAACTCCCGTAAAAGCCCATTTAAAAGGACGAGAAATAAAGAAATACAGGGAGAAACCTCAGGAATGGCTACAGGGATCTCTCTCCCAAGACAGACAGCCATGCAATGGTTGTTGTGTGTACAGAATAAAACACAAACCACAGCATAAAATACTAAGAGGATAAAAGAAATGTAATGGAATTACAAAATATATATCAATAATAATTTCCTTCATAGTGAAAGTGCTTATTAAAGAACATCTCGAATACAAACACGCCCGATCAAGCCATTAAGCTATGTCTCATCATGTAGAATGTGTAGAACGGATGATGACCCCTTCTCCAACCCCAACCATAACCCGTTCACGTCAAAGTGAGTCAGATTCTGCGGGGGCAGTCTGAAGCTATACCGGATAATGGATTTGAGCTTGTGTCTCACCTTTTTGTGCTGCCGAGGGTGTCCCAACTTGATACCGAGAAACTGATATCGGCCCATCTTCTCTTTCTTCAGGTTTCCTTTTATTTCTACAGCTTGTTTGGATGGAAATACTCCGTGCATGTGTAAAATTGGTTATCGCACATGACAGTCCTTTGGTATTTCTGAAAATCAAGCTGGATGACAAGCTGGAGACAGCTCTCGGTTTGTGGATGAGCAAACTAACCTGTGTGCGTCTGCATATTTGCACGGCGCATTGCATTGCGATATGTTGCACATTTCGGTCCACAGCTTTAAATATCAAGGGATAAATCATGGTTGTGTCCACAGGGGTTGAAATAGTCCCTACAGCGGTGATATCGGCCAGTTGACTCACAGCATTCGAATGACTTTTAACGCCTCATCTACCATTCAATAACATATCATCTAGCTCGTTGACAAATTGCATATATACGCAGACTAGGTTTACTTAGTTGACATGATCTGAACTCCAACATTGTAAAACGATGGTCGCCATTAACTCATAGTGCTACGAGTTCAAACTCTAGCCACCGTCCTTGTCGCCTCACAGGCGCATTATTTTGACGTCATGGAGCAGTTACACAGGATCATGGGAAAGCAGTTCTTGCTGCATAATACGCTAGAGGAATTGACTACAACAGAGTACACAAGCAAAGATGTCAGTAAATATCAGTTTATTGAAAACATTTCTCCAGCATTTTCGTATAATGTTATTAAATAAAATTCAAAAATGATCAAAAAAGAAATGGAAAGGAAGAATGGATTTAAGAAATCTATCGTGAAAGGACGTGGGATGCGAGAAATGTAGGTGAGTCAGAATGTCATGATGATGGCGACGTATGTAGATCAATGACCTCATATTTCATTCAACTTGTTCTATTGTCTCCTTAAATCATGTCTAACCACTTGTTTGGATATAAAACCAACTGAAAACACCCACACAGAGAATGAATATGGAGTAGGCTATAAGGCGATACCAGCAGCTGAACAATGTATTTTCATAATTCCATTGGAACAATAAAATAAAATAAAATAAATTGGTTCTGGTTTTCATTCCATGAACAAATGTACATTAAAGGTATTTTTTTCCCATAAAAGAGTTTCAGTCCCGTATCAGAAGTGATCAGTGTTCCATGGCTTGTCACTCCTCGCCACTTCTTAGAGCACAGGTAAGAGTATTGCACCTCTGTAATCCAAGGGGATGGGGGGTAGCTACACCAACAACTTTATTAATTCTTTTTTTTTTCAATTTTCTCTTCACAACACTCAACACAGGTAAAGTTGCTCAAGGCAACAGTTCACTCAAGATGCACGAGGGAGAGAAACATTAGTTCCGTAAGCTGTCAAACTTGGCAAGATGCAGAAGAATGATGCATCTGTCTGATGTATCTGTAGAGAAATGAAAACACTATTACTTTACACGTCTGATCTGGGCCCCACGTTTTTCTCATCTGACAAGTGGTTGTTTTGAATCAGGTCCAACTTTATCACTCATTAATGAGGTGACTGTACAAGCAAATTAGGTGTTGGATACATTTTAATGCAGTGTGTGTGTGTGTGTTTGAGAGAGAGAGAGAGAGATAGAGAGAGAGAGAGAGAGAGAGGACAGACAGAAGAGGGACCTAGAAAGACAGAGACATGGGGATAAAGAGAGGATGGGGGAGATGAGAATGATAAAGTATATATAGAGAGAGGGAGCAAGAAGGAAAGGGAGACAGGAAAGAAATATGTACATGTTGAAAAGTGAGCTTTGGAACATTTTCATGACATTCGACCATTTTCCTTCCTTCTCTTACAGTAGTGGATGGCAACACCACCATAATAAACACACTATTAACACACAGTAAGACAACACGTACAGTCAGCAAGTTATACACAGAGAAGAGAAAAACCTTTCATTCCTCATCTACAGGTATGATGCACAGGTATGACTGACTATGTGTCTGTACTTCAATTGGAGAACCCGGATGTCACTATTTAAAGTTTCTTTTAATTGATTTCTATTGATCTATTATTGATATTTTTTTGTAAAAACAAACACAAAACAACACCAGAGATGACCGAGGAATAGGATTTGGCTCAGCCTCATCCATCCATTGTCAACCCCTTATTCGAAGTCGGGTCACTGGGGGAACTGGAGCCTATCTCAGCTCTCATTGGACGAAAGGTGGGGTTTAACCCTCATCTCAGGGCAGAGCAATTAGGGGAACGGTGTCTTGCTCAAGAACACCTCGGCACTTTTCTCTGCAGGTGCGGGGATCGAACCTGCAACCTTCAGATTGCCAGACGACCGCCCTACCCTCTGAGCCCTCCTACCTCCTGGCTCAGCCTCACTGATCTTTCATGTTCACCTGGAGCAGACCAGTCATACCAGCTTAATAATGTCTAAGATGGATGACATTTGAGACTCGATAGCTCGAACAGTGCAGGATGTGAATGACGTGTTCTGGAAATCCGAGGACGCATCAAAGAACTGAAGCAGCGACTAAAATGAAGTAATGAAACAAAGAGAAAACCGGGTGAAGCTTTATTGTAGTGTTATTTTACAAAGCATTATCAAAACCACCCCTAAAAGGTATTTAGTGTAAAATTTTAAAAGCTGTCCTCCTTTCAGTTCAGGTTAGTATAAAAACTCTAGTTTCAATACAAAGATCTGAATCTACTACCGTAGAGTTAGAGACAAACAGATTTACAGTAGTTTGCCCAAAAAAAACAAAAACACCTACTTTTGTCAAAAATCACTACGCCTTGTCAAAAAGTGAAATCATATTATTGGAAAGGAGTTCGTGCAGGAATGTGGAAACGCTGAAAATGCAGTAGTGTGCATTGCAGCAGCAATCTGCCTGTTACCCTGCAAAGATCCAGCATATCCTCACAGCCGCAGGGTCCCTTTCCCTCAGCGTCTGACCCGACATTAGTGTGTTAATCTTTTAATGAATATAAAAACGCATGCAAGAGCAATACGCCCGAGTCTCGTTAGTTCACTACAAGTGATCCGACCTCAGGCATTAGTTGTATTAAGTTTGAATGGTTAGTAGTTTACTGAGGTTATTTCCAGTTGTCACATTAAAACACGTCTAAATCTGACTAATATTAAGCATTAATAATTTGTCGCTCGAGCGTTAATCACTAGCCGCTGAAGTTGTTCAGCGTATCATTCACATTTCAAAGATGCATGCTCGATATTAATTCTGATTTATATTCAGATGTACTGGTATTAACAAGTACTCTGTGACAATGACATGTCTCTTTTGGACCAAGGCCCAAAGGGCGGATTCAAATAACCACGTTTGTTTTAAACGGTCCTGGTCTGTCCTGTGAGACTATTGGATCTGGTGTGACCACATCGGGTCCTATTGACAAACCCAATTTCAAAACTCTCCCCGTTAGCGTATCTCCATCTAGTTCTGTGTTCTTGTCCACGTGCACACCTTTTGCACATCAGTAGACATTCAGCATCCTTCCGCCAGTGACCCTTCGTCATCAGCGGCATCGCGCTTGTGTAAATCCTCCCTACGATTTGTCAAATCTCATAGACACCCACTCATGTTGATCCAGGGTTGCACTATTCTCACCAAGTCTACGTGATAGAAACAATGCATCTGGATGCAGGAGACGGTCAGACACACACACACACACACAGTGAGACGGCACATTTTTCACACTGTCGGACACGACAATGGCTATAGCACTTCATGTGAGCACTCCGCTATAATTAAGTCATAAAGCTGCAATAACTCTTGACACTTTAGTCCTTGGTGATCCACGGCCATCGACTGAAACCTCCCCTTAAATGATCCAAACGGGTCCCCGTCACTGCATATCAGAAGTATTCGGCAAACATGATAACCCGATACATGTGTCACGCTTTTAGCAGCCTTATGAACGCATGTCCGCAGAGCACACGCATGAAGTGTTACACGGGTCAGAGGCGTAAATAAGATGCTTCACCAAACATGAGACCAAACACATGTGACGTAGACCATGCAAACGTATGGGGGGGGGGTGTCCTGCCTGAGTATGTGGCTGCTAAAAGTTTGGCTCTGGTGAAGTCCTGGAGGAACCTCTAGGGTCTGTGATGAGATCTGAATCAGGCTGATCTAAGTGTTCGATGTTGAAAGCCATGCCATTGGCATAGCTCGGAAGACTGACCTTGACTTTGACTACTTGTCTCATTAATAATGAGAGAGGTCTTATTTACGTGTCGGGATTAGTCCCCACGTTGTGGGGTGGACAAGGACTTAGAGATTTATTTGATTTATTTTTGGGGAGGGGGGTTTAAAGTCGGATACCCTTCCTGACCACCTGTGATGGGTTCGAATCTGCTGGCTCTGGCTCATCAGTTCCCAAAGCTTGCTGTGATAATTGAGCTACTGTGTCAATGACAATAGTAATTAGTTAAAAAAAGGGTTTTTATGCACATGCCTTTATCTGGATTCAACCTGTGTGATACCCATTACAGATACAAACTATTTGCGGTAGGCCTATCTGGGGGAGAAGGGTAAAGGTTGGACATCCCATAGTCACTGGTAAAGATTGAACTAAAAAGGGATAGCGGATGTTCATGCTAATGATACACACAGATGCGATGTATGCCTGTGGTGGAAGAGGACATAACTTGAGCATCATGGGGGATGTAAACCAAACCCAGCGCGGGAGGGTTGGGGGTTCAAGATGGCTGCAAGCAAGGAAACCATCTTAGTGAACAATATAAAACGAACTTAAATTTAAAAAAAAAGAACAGATCAAAAGTCACAAAAAAGGCAACAAGAAAATAAATTACATCAAGAAAATACTGTCCTCCATGGGCAAACCATGTGACTACACAACAACACAGAATATTGATGATTGTTGGATAAGGGTGCTTACCTTGAGATTGTCTCTTAGACCCTAGTTGTGTTGTACTCTGATTCATGTTTGCTCAAAGAGCCAATGAGGCAGAACCTGAAATGTCACGGCTCTTTCATTTAATATCAGACTGCTTTTGCACAGAGGTAAGAATGCATCATCATCTACATAACAGGTACATCTCACTAGTGCTTCGCTAGCCTCTGAGGAGCTTGCATGCAGACTTGTAGGAGGTTAGCGAACAATCAAGTATTCTCTGGACAGAGCACATGAAGAGTGCATGCAGGAGGAGGCTGCTCATCGAGTGTATCCTGCCAAAAGTTAATTTTCACTCCTCCATCTAAGTTGGTATTCTTGTAAACATGAACAGCTTAGTTCTCAAGCAGTCATGGTGCAGGTACACAGTAATATGCTTTTTGAGTTTTTGTTGTAGAAAATCTTACTCATGCCATAATATTCGACTGTACAGAATGAAAATATTTTCAATATCGCAGTTTAAAAAATAGGAATGCATGTTTCCTTGTGGTCATTTTCATTCATGTGTCAGTAAAATAATTCATCTCAATGAATATCAGGCACCTATACAAGCCCTTACATAAACAGTCAAAACCAGACAAGTACCCGAGTACTCAGGTACTGTCTGCTAATGGGAGGTCTGGGTTGGCTTTGCCTTAAAAAGCATTGACACCCCCCCCATGTGTGCAGCAAACAGTAGCTTTAGAAGCCCGTGATTTATTTATGAAGTAAACCTAGCATGGGGTGTGTCCCATGTTCGAGAGTGAATGAGAGCAGAGGGGCAAGGATTTGCTATTATAACATAGCCCTTAGTGAAAAACTGCAAACGTATTTCTGTAATGGTAGGAAGAGGTAAGAGAACGAGGATCAAAGCAAGAAAAGAAGGTAATTACTAGAATTGGCAAAAAATAAAAAAGGAGAAGAGAAAAAACCCAAAAGAATGAAAAGAGTAGAAAATGAGACAGAGTTTCAAAATCGAAAAAAGGCTGAAAGGGTAAAAAAAAAGAAAGAAAAAGAAAAGAAAAATCATCCAAATTTCCAACATCATCACAGAAACTTCTAGGGTGGCTGTTCTTCCCCCTCATCAGAAATCTATGGATACTGACCGCTGTACTGCCTTTTCGTGGCGTGATAGCCGGTGGCTGGTGGTGGGTACTTCCTCCAGGTCATCGTCCAGGTCGCAGCCATTGTCTGCCGTCTCTTGTGAGTAGCTGTGCTTCATGACCAAGATGCTGCGGCGGTTACCGGTTGCCGGTAGCAACGGCCGCACTGCCATGGGCTGCTGCGGGGGCAGGTCCGTGAGCAGGGCCGCCCCTGCGTCCCTCGTGTTCAAGTTTCCACGGCTCCCACGCCCGCTGAGTGACAGCTGGGATAAGTGGGCCGAGCCGGGGGCTGAGGCAGAGCCACAGTGGTGGTCGTGGACACAGCGTGAGGAGGCGCGGCGCAGGGCGTGGTAGTTCTCAAAGTCCTCCGCCAGGTCAACGAGGTCACCCGAGGCGGCCGCAGCCGCGGTGGTACTTCTTAACGTGCACAGCTCATAGTGAGGTGGCTCGAAGACCTCTTGGAACATGGTGGGGTCAAAGTCCTCGCGGCGGAGGACATACTTCTTGCGTGGCTGCTTGATCTGGACTATGACGGAGACGATGAGGAGGATTAGCACGATGCAGCAAGTGACGCCGATGATGGTTCCGTTTGTGTTGTTCAGGTTGTCCAAGATGTTGGCTTTCCTTTTCTCTGTTAGGGGCGAAAGACAGAAAACACACAGGGACATCAGGGAGGATGTAGTTGATATGCACCTTTAAAGGTTTTATATAACTTGTGGAGATCCTCCTTTGAGAGAATGGAAAGGAAAGGTACAGTACATTTGGAAAATTCCTCCTCCACACATTACAGACTAACGTGGCAGTTGGCACCACACACACTTCCCATCTAAAACCATGGGTGGAGGGTGCAGACTGAAGAGGGAAGCCCCGCTTCACATGTAAACGTACAAATGCATGCAGGATCTGAGCAATACAGATGACGACCACATTCACAACGTATTTATGGCATTTGTTACTCTTCATACCTCCCATGAGGGGCGGCATGGCTCAGTGGGTAGAGCGGTCGTCTGGTGATCAGAAGGTTGCAGGTTTGAACCCCGCACCTGGAGAGAATGGTCTGGAAAAGTCCTTGAGCAAGACATGTTCCCTTAACTGCTCTGCCCTGTGATGGTCTGGCAACCGTTCCAGGATGTATTCCAGCCTCTCACCCAATGAGAACTGAGATAGGCTCCAGTTCCTGTGTGAGCTGACTTTGCATAAGCAGTTGATAATGGATGGATGGATGGATGGATGGACCTCCTGTTCTCGGATTTTGACATTTAATTTACACTCCTTTCATCCTGCTATGAATGTGTGCATATGTATTATGCAATCAAGGGCAATGTGCTGAGTCAAATTCCTTACATTCAATCATAGCTGGCCAATAGAAAAGGACTTGATCAGACTTAAAAAGATAATTCCTCGGGGCCCAGCGATGTACCAGATTAAGAGGCCCATTTTTACGGTCTATGTTTTATCTATCAAACAGATGAACAAAAAGGTCACACTGACTTATGGCTGTAACCTCTTTATCGCCGGGGAAACCGGGATGACAAGAACAGACTAACAGTGTGTAGAGAGGCTGTCTGTGGGGAAATCTATGACATTTAAATGCTGCAATGAACCGGCAGGACAGGACACAGAGCTTCAATGAGACACTCTACCAGTAAATGCGTACATTCAAAATAAAACTTGACATTTTATCACTAATGGGAACGGATGCGGGCACCACGGCGGCTCCATACATACCAGAGATTGGGGAAAGCAGTAAAGAAGGTAGGAGGGAGGAAATCCTGGTGATTTGTTGCTCATCACCACATGTTTCAAAGCCGAGGTGGTGGTGTGGAAAGATAGACTCAGACTGGATGAGGAATGGGCCTGAGAGGAGGCACTAAGGTCATGCATTCGTTTTCTGCCGATGTCTTTTCTTGTGGATTCAAACAGTTTTAAACATTTGCTGTGAATATCTGATTTTCAAGTCTTGGGTATCCGAGCAGAATGCAGACACACTGAAACAATGCCAGAAAACAAACAAAGCTATACAACTTCCAGAGAAAAAGCCACCGAAACACTTTGATCATGCTGAGAGTTCCTGATGCAATCCCGTAATGGATCTATCCAGACGCACATCCAAGAATGTGGCAGAGTAGGAAAGGTCAAGGAACAGCTGACTAATAAACCAGAGACACACCAAGGACCAAAGATGACTTAATAATGACGTCCTCAGAGAAAGTGCCATTAGCTGAGCATCATACGTGGAATCTACCTTGTCTGTGTGGGATGGTGTGGATGAAGTACTGAATTCCTGTAAGAGACTATTTATGGGTTTGCTGTGGACTCATGAATGAATCCAATGTCTGGACGTTTCTGAAAGAGGACGGAAGATCTGATGCAGTGATTTACATGGTCACAGGATTTGGCCTGGTTTGACAGTCAGACAAAGAGTAGTAAAATCATAGTGCGCTGAGTAAAGAATTGAGAATAAGGGTGCTTCCACATGTGCCCACTGGAGACCCTTTTTCTGGTAAGTGGTCTCTTTAACCTTTTTATATTTTATAATAATAATAATAATAACAATAATAATAATAAGAATAATAATGGATTCCCTTATCCGTACCACAAGGGGAGATTTGGATTTCTCTGCATTTTAACCCATCCTATTGTACAGGAGCAGTGAGCTGCCACCATATGGAGCTCAGGGAGCAGTTTGGGGTTCAGTGTCTTGCTCAAGGACACCTCCACATACTTTCTGCAGGACTGGGGATCGATCCTGTAACCTCCCCATTGCCAGACGACTGCTCTACCCACTGAGCTACGCCGACCCATGAGTTGGAGAACTATCTTCAAACTTGGGCGTTTACCAAAACAAACAGCCTTGAGCTTCTTTAAAATGGTGGTCAGGGGTTCATATCATGTCAAATTTGAGGAGGTGAATTGTCCTTGATTAAAGGATGCCTATCGCTCTTGTCCCCCGGGCCGTCCTGGAACTCTGATCACTGTCTGATTGATCGTATCCCAACATGCAGGCAGAAACTACACTCTGCCAAACCTTTGGCCATGCTGTGAGGAAATGAGTCCAAACTGGGATTCCAGGCTTGCCTAGACTGCCCTGATTGGAATGCCTTTGTGGCTGCATCTGCAGACCTGGATGAACTTACTGACTCTATGACGTCTTACATCAGATTTTGTGAGGACACGTGTGCGCTCAGCAAAACTTTCCGCGCCTACAACAACAATAAGTCTTGGCTCTCCGCTAAAGTCAGGCAGCCCATGTCAGGCCAAAGAGGAAGCCTACTGGATTGGAGGAGATTTTACTGCAGGTTTGTGAGTCCTCGTTCACAGCTCTCACCTCTCCAGCCACAAAACACAACCGACTGCACACCCTGTCAGCCCCTTTCCCCTCCCCACCGACCTCCACCCAGAGACAGAAGACCAGGGAGACAATGATGGATGGTGTGTTACCCTCCTGTCTTAAAGTCTGTGCTGACAAGCAGGTCCCCATTTTCACACTGATCTTCAACAGATCACTGGAGTTGTATGAAGTCCCCTCCTGCTTTAATAATAATAATAATAAAAATAATGATAATAATAATCATCATCATCATCATCTCCAGTGCATATCAATTAACACTTAGAATGTAGATACACCAGATTTAGCCCCCAAGCTAATGTTCATATGTTATCCCAAGTAGTTAGGGGTTCAATGTCTTGCTCAAGGACACTTTGATATGCTTTCTGCAAACCACCAATCTTCTGATTATTAGATGACTACACTAAGTCCTGAACTATGCTGCCCTCAAGAGCCCCACTATCATCCCAGTCCCTAAGAAACCTTATATGACAGGATTAAATGACTACAGGCCCATTGTCCCAATGTCCGTAGTCATGAAATCCTTTGAGAGTCTGGTGTTGGCTCACCCGGGGGAAATCATAGACCCCCTGCTTGACCCCCCGCAGCTTGTCTACCAAATACACAGGTCAGCAGAAGAGGCAGTCAACATGGGATCACACC
>OMLC01042632.1:4068-20636 GCA_900302585.1 Regalecus glesne | reverse complement strand
ATTGTTGTTTCAAAGATTTCAATTAACTTATTGAGATTTTCTAGGGGAGAAAATTATCAACAACTGTCAAAGTGATTTCCAAATTCAAGGCTGCATATTACGTACTGTCTCAGTGTATGCAACACAAAGAACTGAAAAGGCTGGACTCACTTATCCAGGTCAATGTCCAGAGCTTTGTGGGGGTCATTAGGATCTTTATCATCCTCATCGCTGGGTAAGGCATTCTGTAAAAAAGAGAGAGTAGCATTAACCAATAGATTAATCAGTGAATTGATCAAACTACTAAACGACAGAGGTTCCCAGAGTGCTCAGTTAAAATGAATGAATTCACACAACTATGCACTTTTTGTTGATCACTAAAATGACGTGGAATCACTGTCTCTGTCCATTTTAATTTGATGCGAGCAGAGAGTGTTTCCCAACAGAAAGCCATCAAGCAACATGTCTGCAGATGTTCTGGGACACAATCGCAAAGAAGTCCAGCAACTATTGAGTGACAAAAGAAAGCAATGCTGGTTCTCAATAGTATGGGAGGGCAACACTAAACCTTAATAAATCTGCCGCTTTGCCGATTTATCTGTCATGAGGACACAATCATATCTATATATATATATATTTTTTTTTTTAAAAAAAGCTCCATATCATCCATCTGAACTTTACCAATTCAAATGCATTTGAATTGGTAGAGAGAGGTGTCCATAGACAAGATAAAACTCTGGACTATGAATTTGGAGCAAAGAAAATACTTTCCTGGAAACTCCAAAAAGGAAAGAATTATTGAGACTTGCCTGAAACTGAAATTTTATCATGCTGAATAATAAATTGCATTTGGTGTTTTTTCCTCTTAACATTCTTCCTCAAAGTGTTTGAACTGTACAATATTAAGACTCTAACGTGATATTATCTGTTTTTTAAGACAAGACACTCAACAGAGAAAAAGTTCTTAAAAACAGCAACTTTGACAGAGAAACCAGGTTGTGCATCTTGATCAGGAATTTAGCAAAAAGTTTGTTAAAACAACATCACCCAAATCCTACCTCTGGCATTTCCTCAGTAACGATGTCAACCATGTGCGCAGGCGTGATGTCCTCCTCACTCTCTGGGCCTGAGTCATGCTTCCTTCCCCGACCACTGCGTTTTTCTTTTCTCTTTTTCTTCTCCTTCTTCTTTTTCTCTGCCCTCTCTTTCTGACGGCGCTCCTCCTCCAGCTTCACATACTGGTCAGACATGGGCAGACCTGTCGGGGAAAAGAAAGCAATTTAATATGTTAACATTGGCTCAAGTTATATAGGCTTTTTTTAAAAACAAAATATTAAAGAGCTATGCAGAAAAATAAACCACAAATTAATAAAAATAAGAATGATAAAACCAAAATTTGAAAATAATAGCTGATACAAAAAAGAAAGTTACTAAAATCATTAAAATAAGAAAAGGGAAATAATTTTAATTAATGAAATGAAAAAACAAAAATGAAATACCAAATAGATGGCAAAATGACAAATATAAAATATGTCAGATATTAAAGAGAGTATGGGCGGCATGGCTCAGTGGGTAGAACAGTTGCCTGGCAATCGGAAGTTTGCAGGTTCGATCCCCGGTCCTGCAGAGAAGCGTGTCGAGGTGTCCTTGAGCAAGGCACTGTTCCCCTAACTGCTCTGCCCTGTGATGGACTGATGAACTATACAGGGTGTACCCTGCCTCTCGCCCAATGAGAACGGAGATAGACTCCAGTTCCCCTGCGACCCGATTTTGGATAAGCGGTTGACGATGGATGGATGGATGTTAAAGAGGGCTCTGAAAAAACCCAGAAACTGACTGACAGGGTCAAAAAGAGAGAAAAAAATTGGATAATTTTACTAGTGCATTAAATGAGAGCTAACAGACAATTTCTACGCTGCTGCTGTAGTGTCTTGTCTAAGAGAAGACAGCCATTTTGATTTTTAACATTTTATGAATATCACGTTGGATAGGGTTGGGCTATGTGATGTCGTTTGGCCCCCCTTACCCACCTGGAACTTTGAGAGGCACACTGAGGTCAATCTGCACTACTGGGATGTGCTCCACCCCTGGAGTCTCCTGATACACCTACACACAGGTACAGAAGAGTCAATCATTTAGAAAATGACGGGCAAATAGTATAATACAAATTGACCATCTCTATCTGGTCAGTATATTGATTGATTTCTATGTTTTCATTAAGCTTAATAACGTCAGATTTTAAAAATAACACTGCCGTTAAGTCACTCTATAATATATAGTGAACAATGGTTAGTCTCAGTGTACCTTTTGAGAGGACGGTGATGCTTTGATGTAGAATGGGTTGTTGGCCTGCTCCTGCTTTCTAACTTCTCTCCGCTGAAAGCAGACAGGAAGAAAAATAAAAGTAAAGATTATTGGATAGTATCCCATCAATGCCAGTAAGGCTGTATGTTGAGTGTGACATCCATAAACCAACGTCATTCATGAAGACACATTTTTACCCCCAATAGCTACATCGAATGGTCCACTCAAAGGAGTTGGAACTGTGGCAGATGAGGTGTATGACAGTGTATGCTCACTAAGCCAGGCTTCAGTGAAGCACAGAGCAGCAGTTCTGGAAAAGTCCTGAGTTATCTCCATTTAAGAGTTAGCAGATTGTCCATCTCGTTAGCTAGAGAGCAGACATTCACCAGGGAGATAAACATAATGTGGTTCAAAATTCCCACTGTCCCAGTTACACTGTCGGGATCTTTGTCATAGTCCGCACAGACTTACAACAGCCAATAGCTCAGGGAAACTTTTGCTAAATTATTTTTAGTTAAAGTCAGATACAAAAAGCCTGTTCACTTCATCCAATGAACATTTGGAGGCCAAGAAGTTCTTTCCTGCTGTATCTGATTAGTGAGTTGGTGCTGGAGACTAAACAAAAAAACAGAGCGCAGAACCGAGGCTACTAAGTTCTTGGTGTGTGTGTTTTGCATTATTTAATATCTGGATATTCTACTCAAATTCCGATATAACTGCACTTAAAGCTGTTGGTATACATATTTATTTTCTATATTTGCACATTTATGATTGTTTTTTGATCATATAATCACTTTATGAAAGGCACATTGAGTTTTTAGCATAAACGATGTGCAATATGAATGATATTCAACTCATCTTAATTCAAATTGTACAGCAATGAATGAAGAAAAAAAACGTAGGCCTGGATGACAGAGATTTTCTGAAGTATTTCCGTTCCAACAGAAGCCTGGTATAGATGTGTGATGTAAATTTCAGTCAAAGTATCCCATTTGATTCAGAACCTGCCTCTGCGTTTGTGCTACTACTGACAAGCAGCTCACCCTTGCCAGCTCCTTCTCATCCACCTCCGTGTGGCGTGGGCGGGAGTGTTTGGGCTCCTCCTTTGCAAACATTGCTTTGGGCTTCTCGTCCTCAGACTCACTCTCAGAGGGAGGCTCATTGATCCAGGCATCCAAATCCAGACTGTAACAACATTACAAAGAACATTATGCCTCAGTGCTGGAGGCTCTGAAACAGACAAGGAGACTGTTACTAACAATTCTTAATATTCTAGATTGGGCCACAATTAACAGATTATTCTTCAGTAAAAGTAACAGGCAACTTGAATTTCCATCGATTATTTAGACTAATTCATGACGTGATTATCTCTGCCAGACAGTAGCCTGAAGGGTTTATGCATTTGGTCATACATGTGTGTTTTTCCACAGCTAATCTTGTAAACAACTCAATCTATCAGCCTAAATTTCTTTTGTGTGTGCAGTTGTGATTGTATGACGAAGAACCCCTTGTGGTTGCAGTGATTCAAACCTTCGTAAAAAAAACAAAACTTAATTTTTTGCCATCGCCACTCCCTCTCTCCATTCACTCTCTAGCTCACTCATCCAAAGCTGCTTTGTCTCAAAGCTAAAATCTGTAGTGTAGTTTTTTTTTGAATAATAATGCAGACTTGTACAATGAAAAAATAAATCAATAAAGACACTAAAGAAAAGCTGCTGTCTGTCACTGCTCAATCAAAGTCAACCATGTCCAACTCCCATCTATGGTATTGAGCAGCAACAAAGTCAACCCTTAAACATTATGTATTCAGTCAGGTATATGTCTTCAAAGTAAATGAAAAGTCAATCATATTTAGTAAGCCAGCAAATGTCCGCACAGGCAAACTGGAGGAACACTGGATGAAGCCAAAATAATTCACCTTATTCCCCGTGTCACCACATGGATGTGTCATAACCTCTAAGGTTAAAATTCTGCTATAAAAAACAGAATTCTAAATTTAGGATTAATTGGCAAATGGACTCGTTTTTGATCCAGCTAAAAATCATCTCAGTAGCTATAATAAAACAATTCCCATGACAGAGTTATGTTTTCTTCCTTTTTTTAATGAATGAAGGTCAATCAGCAGAGCAGACCTTCAATCATTTAACAGCATGAAAACTGTGAAAGTTAAACACATTTGAAGTCTTTTAATAACATCTTCTAAATCCTGACAGGCTGATCTATTCTGTTATTTTAAATCAAACTTATGTCACTTTCATCCAAGGGTCCACCTGGGAGACTGCACATCCACAGACTGACAGGCAAAAACATTTTATTTGGTAGATTTGTTTAGCTTGAGCAATGCATTTTCACTTTTTTCCTTACTTCACATTCAATTGATTAGGACGCTGCTCAAAATAGGTTATAAAAGGCAATAAAAATAAGTTTTTCTCTTTATGTATGTATTTCCCTTTTCCAGGTATGCAAAAAAGAAATGGTTTACCACCAAGTCCAAGCACCTGAGGATGGGTAGATATGTATGCCAGATGGAGATCTGCACTCTACTGATAGTACTTCAATCTAACAATGTGGTTCAATGCATGATATGCTTAAGAGTCTATTTAACAGGCTATTTACTTCATCTGTACATCTTGTATCAAGGCTTTCCTTTATTTTGTTAACCTACGTCCATTAACACTGCCACACCATGTGCATCATTTGCAATTACAAGAGCCACTCTCAGTGGATTCATTATGAATATAATGTCATGGGGCAGACTTCCAGCCAATTTCTGATTCATTTGGGTAGCAATGCACTCTAATTATACGTTTTAGAGAAAGGTCATTGTGTATCACCAGGTCCAGAGGTGCAGGTGCAATAGATAATTTAAAAGTATTGGAAAAAGAACACATTTCATATTGGTACACTAAATATTTTGATGTACGTTCAATAATCCAGGTAAGGGAATCACAAAAAAGGGGAATCGGTTCAACGGGATTGTAAGTCTATTCAGAAACACTTCATCATTCAAACAGGTGAATCTTCAGTCTGAGGAGACTGCAGCATTTGGGGTTTGAAAGTAACTGAGACGCGATGTTTAGAAAATATGCGTCTCAAAGGCAGCTCTTCTTCCCACGTCACTTGGCTAGAGCACTGTTTGGGAGGCTTCCTGGCTTTAACAAATGCATAATTGGCGTAACCACACTTAACCAGGGTCTGTTTAAAGTGAGACTTCTCTCCCTGGCCACAGTTATTTATGATTTCTAAGTGTAATTTCAAATCTATAATTATATCCAAGATAACATTAGATGAGATCACATCTTAACGAGGCTTCAAAATGACTGCTGGAGTGAATTACATGTGTATCCATTATTTTCCCCTCTCCTCTATAACTTAACACTACTGGTATGTGTGTGGTGGATAAGCTGTATCCATAGTCTGCAAGTCTCCCATCACAACCAGAATTTGACCATTGTTTAGTCTGAGGGTCAATACATGACTGGTTGGTACCAGTCAGAATCTAGTCACAGAACTTGGTTAGGTAATTTGTGACAGGCAAACTAAGCAGTGTAAAACTTACATTGCACATGTCATGTAATACACACACGTATAACCCTAACTTTACATCAGATGCAATCTCTATTGTGTGCTAGAAGTGTCATTCAAGTGTTGTTTCAAATGTTGCAGCCTAAATTGGCTATTCAACACCGATGTTTGTTTATAACTCCATGTTTATGAACTCTGTATGTCATGGTTCCGACTCTGTTCAGCAAATCATTTTCCAGGACTTTTCAAGTTCTCCTTTTATGACTTTTGGCTGGAATTACAGCCATGGCTCATGAAATATAATACTGAGTAATAGGAGCCATCACTAGAAGGCTCAACAGTCTCTAAATGGACAATGTGACTTTTAGCTGGTCCCTGAACACACCGCCAAAGTTAAATAGGTTAAATTCATAAGAAATGTTTTGCCATTCTGGCTACACAAAACATATGTCTCACTTTCACGCAATTAATTTATGATGCTGACAGGATCTCAAGCCATGATGAAACAATCCTCTATACAATCGTGGCTCAGTGGGTAGAGCACACGCCTGGGAGTCAGGCATTACGGGTTCATATCCCGCTGCGTACCTTTGTAAACCACTTTAAGTGGTCGTTAGACTAGAAAAGCGCTATATAAGAACAAATCGATTCACCATTTTTACAATCAAGGCTGAGAGATGGAAAACCCTACAACCTGCAAGACAAAAAGCTATGCTCATTTATTATGCAAACAAGTCAAGCTACCCATAATGACAACAGATTCCACCCCCAAGCAGATCGGATTCATCGCACCATTGTCTCCAACAATTCGTATTACTTCAATTTCTTCATGTGGACAAGATGTGGTAGCTCAGTGGTATAGAATACACATCAGGAACTGCTAAGTCAGAGGCAACGGGTTCTAACCCACTGTGGTGCCTCAGGAAGAGCATTCGGCCTTAATCCCCCAAGCTCCATCAAGTAAGTCCACATAAAGCCCCACAACATGGGGACTAATCATGATAGATAAAATGGGATCTCTCTTTTCATTTGTAAAAGACAAAATGTGTAGGTAAATATACAGCTGCTTTATCATTATATTTTCTGTAGACTACTCATAATGATAGATCAGTTGTCACCACAGCAAAAGCTAAAAGTTAGTCTCTACAGTCATGTGTCATTGCATGATCAATTTATCAATACCCAGCTATTGGCATTGTCCACATGGCGCGATAAATTTGAGGTGAGACTAGGATGGCATTATGCATATGTTTAAGCATCAAGCTCACTTACCCTTCAGGGACAGGCACTTTCTTCTGCGCCTTGGGAGCTACAGGGTTGAGTTCTCCGGTGAACAGAGCGCTGACCTCCTCTGCCACCTCCACGTCCTTCTGCTGCAGTTTCTGGATATACTTCACCAGCTGCAGGATACAAGATGCCTGGTGGGGAGATGCAAGAGCAAGCGGTATGTACAGGTTAACAGTGTAGTGCAACCTTATTGGCTGTCGCCCACGCTGAGACACTTGTACAGTCAGTCCCCTAATGACAATGGTTCAATCGTCATGATTAGGGTCATAAAAATAAAACAATCCACCATTCAAAGAAAAGAAACTAAACTTCCTTTACAATAAAATGTTTGTAAATTTAATATCTATCTGTCCTATAGCTGAAAAAATATTTCTTTGCTTAAAGTGAAAGTTCTTACTCAGGTCTGAGTATAACTCCACCCAGAGCATAATTTCAAAAAGCAGACAAGAGGGTGATGGCCAGGGGGGCGGGATCATCGACAGCAGTAGCTGAGGAGATCCATGTGAAGGGCCAGGTGCAAGTCGCAGCCACACCACCATACTCAGTCCTCCTCACTGGCACAGTATCAGACAGCCCCGTGAAAAGGTCCCAAGAGCTGCTATGCAGATGCTCCAAAGATAGAAGGAGGTCTGGTGAGACAGGCCATGGTTTTCTGGAGGTGGTGAGAGATGGGGAATGGGGCGACTGCTCCCCCAGCTATGGCACAAACTCAGCTTGACTATCCCAGTTGTCCAGTGGTGCTTCAACAGCCATCAAAAGCACAAGTGTGAACCATTGCACCAAATCTAAAATGATGACGTAACTCAACTGTAAACTGAGAAAAAATTCCAAAGGAATGAAGAAACTGTGATTTAGACACAAGGTTATTGAGTAAACTCATGTAAATCATGAGTCTCGATCAGTATAGATTTGAAAATGAGCGCAATTTCAGATTCACAGTCAAGTGCAGAGGCTGAAAGATGCGGTTCATCCACCACAAGGTAGAGGGTGTTAATTTTTTATCTTATTTTATTACGTTCATAAGTCCCAACCATTCAACTCCGCATCAGCATTAGCCTCGCAACATTCAGGGCTGATTTAAAACAGTAGATAGTACCATCCCCTGATTATAACAATAATGGTTGGTTTTTATGTGACATGATTAGTCCTCGTGTGGTGGGGATGGACACAGACCATGATGGAATATGGGGAATTAAGGCCAGATGCCCTTTCTGACATCCTGTGGTGGGATCAACATCTGGCTCATCATTTCCCAATGTGCAGGCTCTACTGCTGAGCTACCATGGCTGTAGCAGTAGTAGTAGTAATAGTAATAGAAATAATAGGTTTGTAAAGCCAATTTATTATCATTGACAAGAAGAAATAATAATAATAATAATAATGATAATAATAAAATCCTTTAAAAATGCCTTTTCATTGTAACCAAAGACATAGTACAGAACGAATTTAATATACTAGCGATAGAAAGTATCAAGAATTCTATGTAAATCTTGTGGCTTGCAGCTTTTTGTTTTATTAAAATATCAACTTAATCCAATGTTCCGCTGTACACTGCAAGTGCAATCTGTTCATCATTAGCCCTTTTGGGCAACAATGCATGGTTTAATTTGTTCATTAGGTCAAGCTTGATTGACCCAACAATGCTATCATGAACAATAACAGATTGGTTATTGTTGGTCATACCAAATACGTATGCTTCAACTACTACATGTTTGGGAGTTTCGTTCCATCTCCTCTCTCTTGTCCTCTTACCCTCTCTTGCACCTCCAGGTTGGCGCTTTGGACGAAGAGCGGTAATCTGTCTATCATCAGCTGGCTGGTCTCCTGGGCTGCCGTGCTGTCTGTGTTTCCCTCCTGGCTCCTTAACACGGTGGCAAACAGCTTGGCTGCATTTTGTACATACACAGCCTGAATGTGGCCTGGCAGGGTGGCTACCTTGGGACGCAGCATGGCCTCCAACGTCTGCATCGGGTTTTCCAGGTGTCTGAAGAGAGGGGAAGAGTTAGGAATTTGAGAATAAAAGAAAGCCTTATTTGAAATATGAAACTGAAGAAATGGAGGTGGAATCAGATTTATCTTTGATTTTTTTTTTGTTTTCCAGTAGCCATGCATCTCAACTAGTCAATTCACAATCAGATCATGTATTGCTGATTGAAGAGATGATTGATGATTGGCTTTTCCCTGGCAAATAATAATAATTATAATGAATAACAACAACAACAATAATAATAATAATAATGATTCCCTTATCACTCCCGCAAGCGGAATTTTGGATTTCTCTGCATTTTAACCCATCCTTTTGTATAGGAGCAGTGAGCTGCAAACATATGGTGCTCAGGGAGCAGTTAGGGGTTCAGTGTCTTGCTCAAAGAGACCTCGACATGCTGTATGCAGGACCAGGGATCAATCCTGTAACCTTCCGAATACCAGACGACCGCCCTACCCACTGAGCTATACCACTGATCTATGCCGCTATGCCGTTATATTAACTAACACAGTAACAGAACTAAGATGTTATAGAAGTAATCTCTAGAATATAATTAACTGATATTTCTGATGGACCAGCATGTCCACCAGTTGAGTCCCATAAATAATGCCGGGCCACAAAAGATTAAAGAGCTGAGGCAAATAATTAGGAGGATGACTAGACAATCAGGTAACACAGCAGTTAGCAACCAGGATATTTGAGCAAAGCAATCCTTCATTTTAATCACAATCTTGGGTTATCTCATTATTGTATATCAATACCATCATAACATTTTACTGCAATGCTTCCCTCATTTGTGCAAAAGGTAATGATACTGGCCATAAGTATGTGTGAGTTTTTGTTCATTCATTTGAAATATTGCTATGATTCCATTACTGAAACATGATACTGCTTTCATTGAATAATTTCTGCTTATTAATTTGTGATATGGGACATTTTTAAAAAGTATTGGTATTTTTGATAAGCTCTCAGGAGTTTGTGATGAAAACATGAGTGAATCAAAATTGAGTTTTAAAACTATATATCCAAACCAATTTTATTCAAGCATTTGAGCCTTGGAATCCTTGTGCCGAATCTTAGACTGTTTACAATTGTATAAATGCCTTGTGTATTCATTGAGAATCCAGCCTAAGTGAGCATTCCTTTATTTGCTTACAATGTAAGAATGTGACTGAATGCATTCTTCCAACAGGGATGTTAACGTACTCTGAGAACTCGCCACAAATCCATGCGGCTGCATACAGCACCTCACAGATGCCATTTCGCTGAGTGTTGCCTGTCAGCAGATGAGCATTGTCCAGCAGAGTGGCCATTTGGGCCACGGCAAAGGCTCTGATGGCCTTAACTCTGATTGCCACATCCAGCATCTGAGAGGCAATGAGATGGCCATGCCGTGTGCCCTCTAGGCGTGTCAGTTCCACCAGGATACTGATGTACCTGTAAGATAAGATATTCCTTTACTAGTCCCATAAGGGGAGATTTACAGTATAACAGGAAAGTGGAGAGCTAAACAGCATTATTAAAAAGAGCAATATAAGAAAGGGGAAATATTACAGAATAGGAACAGTAGACACAGTATAAACAAAGTGGTAGTTCCGTAGTTAGCGCACTCCTTTCAGGAACTGATAAGCCAAAGGCAGCATGTTCAAACCCGTCGCAGGACGTCAGAAAGAGCATACGGCCTTAATCTGCCCAAAGCTCCATCTAAATCTGTGTCCACCCTCACAATGTGGCGACTTATTGCAGTCAGTAAAACGGGCCTCTCATTATTAATATAAACATCAAAAAGAATTGGCCGTTAAATTGAATAAATTTGCATATGGGGAATATATAAGATACATATGTAGAGGCAAGAAGTCTTCTTCAGACTGAAGAAGTCACCTGGTGAGTGACGAAACGTTTCTAAATAAACTTCTGATCCAGTTGGACTGATTCACCTCTTTTTGTGATTTAAAATATGTGTTCTTGATCAATTAGAAAAGTCCATTTCAACATGTCCCCACATTACAGGGATAGACATGGACTTAGATGGAGCATGGGGGATTAAGGCCAGATGCCCTTCCTGACACCCTACACTGGGTTTGAACCCGCAACATCTGGCTCATCAGTTTCATGTTCACTGAAATAACTGAACAGGTGATGAAGCCCTATTCAACCTAAAAACCCAGATAACTGATGCATGGTCACAACAGTTTTGTCTTGAAAGGCTTGTTTTCATGAAATGGAAAGTCTTGCAAAACTCAAGATGTGAGAAAGAAACGGGATAGAAGTCTAGTCTTCTCCTAATAAACCACATCCTAGTTTGACTTCCAATATATTTTGAACACTTGTAGTTTGAAGTGTGAGATTGTAATAATGCATGCTTGAATGGGAACACACAACTCCAAATAAAATTCATAAAATAAGCAAACATCAAGTCTGCCTGTTTTGTTTCAAAACATCCTCTCCATATGTCCAAGAGCATGTCTTAAATGTTGTCCAACATAATTTACTGATGAATATGTGTTCATAGTAAGCCAGTAGCTGTTATGACCTCATACTAGTAAAATGTGTCCAACTCTTTTAATTTTGAATAACCTAGTTATGAAACAATATTTGCCAATTATAAGTAGGCATGGTTACAACTGACCATTCAAAGTTGGTGATGTACTGGTAGTTACTCTGGCTACAAATATCAATGATCTTGGTGAGAAGTTCATCCCTGTATGTGGTCCCCTCTGCCTTGTCCACGTGCAGCATCAGCTTCTTCACAATTTCCATCAGGTTTTTCTTGGAGACCTTGGGAGCAAGACATTAGTTCAACAAAGTTAACTGAGCTCTGAACTGAAGTTAACTGAACTTCCTACAAAACTTCTCAGAACTGAGAATGCGCTGTGCCAAAATATTCCTCCTTTTTAAACTTACTTTTCGGAATTTTGTCAAATAGAAATATTCAATTGGGAAAAAACACCTTCATATTGTAGTAGTTAGGTCAAATTTCTATAATCATTAATAAAAACTAATAAATATACCATTACAAAAAATGAAATGGTAAATGGACTTTTTCTTATATAGTGCTTTTCAAAACTCTTTACAATGAATGCCTCGCATTTACTGAGCTTTGCAGAGATACACACCCGCTACGCCCAACTTGAGGGCAAGGCACACTTTCTACTGCTGAGCCACTCTAAAAAAAATCATGTAAAACCTATAATATTCTAAAATAAGTTCTACAATAATTTAGACGACTGCAAAACTCTAATATAGCTGTGCCACCCTTATTGGGACCAAACTGAAAATTTCAGTCACACTGGGGAAAAAAGCCTAAAAAAAATCTATGAATAAATAAAACTGGCTTAGAAAAGTGTTCATAAAACAGAAAATTTGGATACTTTAGCCCCTTTTTTGTTTTGAAATCTAAACGGATTTAATGCTCCATTGACAATTTATAATTATTTCCAGCCCATTATTGTGACCCAAACAGTTTTGGCACTTCACCATTTACAAAACTGCTGAAACTGAAAATTTGCCCAAGTAAAATAACAGTACTAGTGTGAAAGACGGGTATTTTCACTTCATACCATGCCATAGAGTAGGTCGAGGGCTCTCAAGCGGATAGACTCATCCTTGTCATCCAGACACTGGAGGATGAGGTCCTTATGGGATTGCACCGATTTGGGATGAGTCTTCAGGATCTTGGACATGGCCAGCAGACCAAGGTACTTCACTGCAACAGACAAAATGGCATTTGTGTCTTGGACAGTGGACATACCAACCGTATGACTCTCAGCTCTGAAACAGTGGCATGGGTTCTCAGATCTCTTAATTTAATTCTCTGCCAAAACAGGGTTTTTTTCTCACGTTCCAGGAAATGTGGTCATACAAAAACCCTGGCATTAATGACTGTAGCCGAACATTAAACGTACAATTACGACTACTACTTTTGGCTGCTCCCATTAAGGGTCAGTGGAGCGGATCATTAACCTCCATCTCTTCTTGTACAACGTATAATTACAATGTCTGATCAACGTGTGGACAAGATCATTGTCCCAAAGAAGCCCAAAATTTGTTTTATTCTAGTTGAGATACAAAAACATAACCCTCCATATTTATATAACTTGTATATTTTAGACCAAGTCAAAAACCAATTATTGACTGTGTGGTAAAGTGTCAAAACCCCAAGGAAATCAATTGGGGGGGGTAATTTCCTGATAAATTGGCTCACTGTCATTAGCTTATATGACCAGGTTTCTTGAGGGCAATAGGGTTAGGATATCTTAATGTGTACGGTCATCTCTTCAAAAGCTATCTTGATTTTGCAATGCCCAATTTAATCTAAAAAAAATACTGAAATCTTGATCTTCTATGTCCAATATCATTTTAACTTACACAAAACGAATTAACAGAGGAAAAGAAAAGAAAAAAACACAAATGGATGAGGACATACAAACACGTATGAGAGAAAAATGCAAACGCATGCAAGCGCCCACACACACACACCAAATGTTTTGTCTTTTCCACCAGCAGCACCACCCATTTATGTCTGGCTGTTTTTCCTTTCTCACTCACCCAAGGGAGTAAAAAGCCAGAATAAGGCTGAATCATGTTCTCTATAAGACTTGGTCTTGAGAACATCTGGCAAATATTTATTCTCAGGTTCTTGGTTCAATAAACCTACATATGCATGCTACTGACCTTGCAAGGCTGGTCACTGCAGCAGATGCATATTTGACCAGACAAAGGTCCCAAAGACCCAGCCACCAGCTCTTCTAATGCATCTCTATACTGACTATTCTATGGCGTGCAAGTGTTCTGTGGGAGCAGTGACAGGCAACTAACAGTGCTGAATATAAAGTAGGCACAATAGGATATAGTACCAGAGAGCAAGAACCAAATATAAAACAAAATGTGAAAATAACTTGTAAGAGCAAAAAGAAAAGGGTTAAAGATTTCTGCCCAATATGGCTTGCAGAAGTTTTTCCCCACACTTACCTAAATTCAAAAGGCATGCACGCTTATTTCAAGGTATCTGAATTCAATACTGGCTGGTTAGACACTAACAATGTCTCCTCTATCCTGGCTCACTAAAAACACTGTAGCCAATTATAGCCAAATGGGTCAACTTTACTTTACTTCTTTGCTATTGGTTGAGCCTGAGAATTCATTGGTCAAAGTTCAAAAAAGTTGAACTCCTCACAAAGCAAAGATGCAAATTTCTTTCATTATCAGAAGCAAATGTTTAATATGCCCCACCGCTTACCTATAATGGAAGTGAACAGGAGGTGAATACACACCCATGTTAATTTCACACATGCTGGACCATAGCCTTGCAATGCAATCTATATGCAACAAACAAACTTTCCACAGAAGCAACGAAAAACTGGTCTTAATTAAAATATGCTTTTAAAAATTCACCTGTCGGACTAATGAAGGAATATCTTATGTACGTCTACAACTGAAAGTTTGATCACAAGAGGCACCCAGAGATGCACTCAAATTAAAGAAAAACAACACATGTCCAAAATCTATTGTACTCACAACACAGATCTATTCTACTCTATCCACAACTCATTCTAGATAAGGGGGATGAATCAGATAACTCGAATGGCAGTTTGTCATCTAGAGCTCTACTTGCACACAATGATACAAACCGATTCCCATGTGCTAAGCAGCACATAAAACCAAATTCTCCATGTGACAATACCAAAACAACAGGGACTATGTGACTTAAGTCTGATGGCATTCCAATTGGCTGACAAATAGAGGGATAATTTATAACTTTTCGAGTTATCTGACAACAGTGGACTACATGGTTGTGGTCTAAATGGGTGGACTGTTGGCTAGTTAGAAACACACAGACAATGAGAGAATGACACACTGCAGGCATTGACAGATGGCTCACAGTTCTGGTCCGAGTCTTCTATCAGGATTCGCAGTTTCTGCACACAGAGCTAAAGGAGAGAAAACACATTAAGAACAGGAGAAAAATAGAGGAGAGAAGGGAAAACCCACCATTATTGTCCCTGTAAACCTTTCCACACCAGTCTCAATCTTGTCATATGGTCACACTTAGAATATAAATGAAGCAATGAAAAGTGCAAAATGGCCCTAATGTTTGAGAGGAAAATATAAAATGTGCCAAGTGCTCAGGTATTTGACAATCAGAAGAACCAAAACTGAGGAGCCAATTTTGAGAGTCCTGTTGGTCAGCCAGCTGGTATATATCTCTATTAAAATGGAGTTATAAGAGACAGACATTAATAAAAAATTAACAAAAACATGCAAAGTGATTTTTCTGGAGTGGAAAGGGTTAAACAGTGTCTACCCATGGGAAAGGAAAAGTGAAAGTGTGGACCTTTGAGGCTTACCTGAATACTAGCACTGTGGTTGGGCATCCCAGAGGACAAGGAGATCAACACTGTAACAAGGGGGATGGACACAAGTCACACCTAACTCTTGGACAGCATGTTTTCTAACACGGACAATCTATCCATCATCGACAGCTTATCCAAAGTCAATTGCGCAGTTTTGATGGAACCCGTTCCAGCACTTATAGTGCAAAAGGCAGAGAAACACCCTGGGCAGGGTGATTCACCTCTTTTTGTGATGGTAACTATAACCACTACCCTCCACTAGCTGAGCTACACACAGTTGATACACGAAATAAAGAGGTGTAATACTGACCTGCAATCACAGTGTTGACACATTCATACAGGAGGGACATGGCAGAGGTACTGCAAGAACAATTAAAAGAGGGAGAGTAGACAGGGAACAAGAATTGTTATTGATGTGGCCATCTCACCAGATGAGTCTGTGGTGGAGGATCAGTCCAGAGGGATGGCTGTGTGTCTCACCTGTGGATGAGGTTGGTCAGAGGTTCAATCAGTTTCTTCCCCAGCCGCGGCTCCAGGGGCGTGAGTGCACCAAACTGTAAAACAGAGTAATTTGATACATCTCAATCCAGCATCAGGTTAGTTCTTACTGGCATGAATAAGTCAAGTCATTCAAATCAATTTTATTTGTACAAAACTCACCCTCTATTTATTTGAGCGTTTTCAGTCTCTTTTGACAGGACAAAAAAAAAGAATCTAAAAAGAGGGGCTAAAATGCAGCATGGCTGGATTGCAACACAGGGTTATGTGATTAGCAGACCCTGCATGCTATGCCCATAGCTGTTTAAGCTGCCAGAACATAATATGTGAACTAAGAAACATTTTGGCATGGTCATGAAGAAAAGCCTGTCAACATTACACTACCTTTGATGCTCACTGGACCACAGCAGATGGCTTAAAACACAGCGACCGAAACATGCTGAATTTGCATGATTCAGCATGCTCTCCCCTACGATTACTTCATAGTCCACACAAGATTCAATGAGATTAAAGGTGACTCTTCATCATAGAACTGCTAACATTTTCAAACTATGTGCTTTTTTCAAGAACATAACATTGCAGTCAGAGGAAAACCATTCATCTGCAAATTTTGTGATTTTTAAAAATGTTGTATT
>OMLC01042631.1:0-19985 GCA_900302585.1 Regalecus glesne | reverse complement strand
AGGTGTGACCTCCTCCGTATTCTCCCAGTTCTCTTGTGCTCGCGGGCCTTGGCCAGGATTGGGGCCAGCTCCAGTGCCTGTCCCGGGGGTAGGGGTCTGGGCAGGGCCTGGAGCCGGGGCAGGTCCAGGGCGTGGGGGGTTGTTCATGTGTTGAGCAGCAGGCCCCGTATACGGCTGCCCATGCGGGTGGTTGTTCTGATCAGGAAGAGAAAAAAAGAAAAAAATCAGGCTAATGGAAGGAGCAAGGTCCTTGAGCAGCCTCCATGGTCATGCATTGATAGGGTTGCCAATCAAGGGTTAACACTCATTCTAGGAAAACATTTCCTCTACTTTATCTTGGATATCCATGCCAAGTGTTGCTGGAAGAAGGTCATATTGAGAGGTCTGTTTTATGCATACCAATTACTCCCCATATTGTGGGGTTGGACACAAATTTAAATGGGGGGGGGGTTTAGGCCAGATGTCCTTTTTGATGCCCTGTGGTGGGTTTTGATCCCGCTGCCTCTGGCTCATCAATTCCAGAAGCGCACACTGAACCCACTGAATCACCGTAGTCCTCGCTGGAAGGTCATATTATTTAGTATAAACTATTAGTTAAAGTCTCAACACACTAAATGGGCTGTTTGTGAAAATAGCCAATATATTTACAGGCTTTCCGGGACATGTGGGAACCCTGACGACCATCTGCCACAGTTCAATGGTCAAATCAACTAAGACATTAGTGCTATTCAACAGATATAGTATGGCTTGAACAAAGCCACACCATGCCTGGTTCTGAGCCTGAGGTCGGATCAGGTCAGTGGTGTCAGTCTACCTGCTGAAACTGAATGGTTCCAGAAGAATGAGGGTAGAGGGAGGTGTCCTCAGGTGGGGAGGAGTCCTGATCATCAGGGGCTTCTTGGTCATCAGGCTCCTGCCAGATACAAAATATTGTTTTTTTCTTTAGTCAGCCTTCCACATTCCAAGGTAAATTACATTCTAGATAATCCCACTATGATAGGAATCAAACATGTGTAAGTTGGCTTTGAATGAAGGGAAAGTACTTCAGTTTTAGTTTGGATATTTTGCTGTTTAAGACAGAGGGAATACATATCAGGGAGTCTATAGAAATGAAAGACATGAACTTGAGACCAGTGTGTGTGTGTGTGTGTGTGTGTTCTACATAAGCTTTAAAGAAAAATGTCCACTAAGGATGACAGGTCTGTTTTTTGATCTAGATGCCAACATTGCTTCTGTACAGGAGCTAACACATGATGCACATGTACCAACTCTATTCACATGGAGCTTCAGTGTCCATAACTTTAAACCATCCTATTCATATTGATTCTCAGGTTAGAGTGTGTACGCTGTTGTCTTTGTTGTGCGCTGATATGTGTTAACATCTAGCAATGTGAAAAGATTACAACATGACAGACACATGGAAAAATACGTCAAATTTGGCAAACGGGACACAAACATGTGCAATGTCTGAAGAACGTCTAACTCTAGCTAGGTATCATCTTGTTCTATGACCTCATCACTTTCATTCTACATCTCTTCCATCAAGAAGACACAACTGGTGTTTCCTACGTTCAGTGACAAACAGGGTTTGAATGTATCTTTGAGGAAACGGTGGGCATCAGCTAATTCAGTCAAACTAACTTTTCCTCATTTCCTATGAGCTCTTTACATGAAGGGAAGAATAGGTCTGTCAAATCAGGTGTTCTACAACAACTTTGCTGTGTGTCCACAGTGGGGTGGATTTATTCATGTCCAGTTTTAACTAAGTCAACAAGGGCATCTCAAAAGCAGGCTTGGCCTGTTGCAACCAGTGTGGTTTACACATATGTTACAGAATGACAGGGGTACATGTGTTTTTACTGCTGCTGCTGCTGCTGCTGCATTGCATAGGCCGAGTCTAATGGAGACAGTGGCATATCATTGACACCAGAACTAAATCTACTGTAGTCATAGATTAGAGTTTCCAATCAGTTGTAAAGGAGGTTGACTGCAGCACAGTTTTATTTTGCTTTGGGGAGGAAGAACAAGCAGCTTTTTGCTTAAAAAGCACAGCATTAAGAAGGAGGCCTGGGTATGTCCGTGGTGGTGCTTCGGCTTACCACAAACTGGACAACTGGGCAGCCAAACAAAGCCCTGTCCACTTCTCACAACTACCAAGTATTACTTCTCGTGCCACTTCTAACAAAGAGTACTTGAGGCAGAGACAAGTAGAACAATAAATGGAAATGTGCCATCCCTTCAAAGGAGTAGTGTGCTCTAGTCTATCTGTGGCCTGTCTGTCCTGTCACTGAGCTAGTGGACGGGATGCCCTGTGGACACCAAGAGACGGAGGATGGCGACAGTGTTGCTGGGGTATCTGAGTCTTACAGTGTGCTGCTGCTGTCCTGTCCTGTCCCCTGGTAAAAGCTGTTGTGGCGAGGAGGATTTCAGCAGCGTGGCGTCTTCTTCAGACACCACCTCCTGCTTCATTAAGTGACACTATTTTGAAATGGCAGTTAATATCGCATATCGACAAGTGTCAAACGCTGCAAGTGTGTCTAGTTTAGTCTCAGCAATAAAGAATCTTTAACTTTTTTCCACCATATTGTCATTTAGGATCAGAATCTGTCAGTTCAGTTACACAGGTAAAATAACAAGCAGGTAATGACTGAGACTATAAAACAGTAAGGTTTTACAAACATTTACATCTGAAGGCCACCATAGTTGAAATGAATCTGATCAAAAACGCAAATCCCTACTTGGAGGAAAATACTCATTCTAGAAAATCATTGGCATCTAAATATAAAAGTGATCCTGTCAGTTTAGAGACACAGTAGACACAGCCTTAAACTTAGGCAATGTGCTTCTCTGCTTAACTGGACAAAATGATGTCCTAAGACTTTATAAAGAACAAGAAACAAGATGCCAATGAACTATCCATACAAGGGAGATGTGCCAGAGAACTAGTGCACTGTGAGAGTGATTCTTTAAAACCAGTCATCACATCTACAGATAAAATAAGTGGGAAATTATGCCAAAGACTGTGAAGTGTGTGTTTGGCAATGTGTAGCTATAGTACCAAAGACAGACAGGCTCTTACCTCCTCAGGACAGAGTTCACAGGCTTTTGCCAGTGTCATGCGTGCACTGTGGGAGCGCTCTAGGAAGTAACCATTGGATGTTTCGTTGCTCTGGACAGGAGGGGACCAGTTGTTGTAGGTGTACTGGGGGTTCCCTGTGTAGGGCCTCCTCTCCAGCTCATCTCCCAACCACTCCACCGCCCACGTCCACTTGCGCTTTAGATCACCATTACTCTGCAATTTCAAGCACAGACACACAGGTTAGGCTCAGCAGAGGGAGTGTGTTCACCAGACATGCCGTGATCACCCATCTCCCCATTTAATTCCCCTGCTTAAGTGTAAGAAAATAATGTGTGTGGAGAGGAATAGTGGAAAAAGACTTCAAAAATAACTCAGAGCACCTCTCAGTCTCAAACCATCAACAAAAAGGGCTTTGCTATGACCTTGTGTGTGTTTCTATGGCGAAGGAATAAAAAGGGTGCTGGACAGCCTGCTGAGTGAGACTATTCCACAAATTTAAGAAAAGAAAATCCTCTTTTCAGGCTCAATAATCCAGGTAGTCAACAAGGTGCAAAACATGTTAAAAACAAAATATGTTATGTTTTAAACATATTTCCAGATGACCTGATTGAACTATTTTGACCTTACACCACAAATGGCTTCACTGCAGGGAGTGGAAAATAGATTGTAAATTTGTGATCGTCTTGACTGTGCTTAATCCGTATCCGAGGGGTAAGAGGGAAATGACAGCAACTAAAAGAATGACTGTACCTGGAGGATCTGGTAGGCCACAGAACAATTGCTGAAAAGAGCCACCATGCACTTGATGCACTGGTAAGCTCGTTTCTGGTAGTGGTTCTTGGAGCGCTGGATGGTGTCAAATAGCCCATCTCTGTCATCAGGGATACCTTTCAGCACATTATGGATCCTGCACAGCCAGTAGAGGAATGGATGAGCTAGATCTGTCCTTGTGTTCAGGATCACGGGAAATTGCATATTGGAATTAATGTACAAACACACACAAACACATGGCTGACCTGTGTGTCTGCCAAGAGTCTTCAATAAGCAAGATCTGTAGCAGCAAGTCCAGGTAAGGCCTTAGCTCATACGTGTAGGAGTATGCCACCTGAACATAGACGTACAAACACAGCAAACATATATTCAGTAATACTCGATAACACCAGTATGGTCTTCTGTAAAAATTCTACCCGGGATGTTGTGTCCAGAAGACAGATTGTACCTGCCAGAGCAGTTCACTGAGCACTGTGGAGGAGAACTGGGGGTTCTCCCAGCAGCTGAAACGAAGAAGTTTGACCGTCTCCTCAGAGTTGCTGCAGTCTTCAATGATCTTCTTCACATAGCTGGTCCTCACAAATAGGATATCTGCCACTAGCTGCTGTACAGGCATCACTGGGGCTGACAGGTTGGTGTCACCATAGGGGTTGGGAAGAGGAGGGTTACCTGGGAGAGGGCCAATAGGTAGGTGAGGTAAACTAGAGGTATAGCAATGTGAAAATCATGTTAATACATCCATAATTAATTCCTTTGTTCATTTTATCGAGAAGCCCTCAGCTCTAAGGTCTACCTACATGGCAGAGGAGCTCAGAGTGGCTGGTTTTATCAGTCACTAGATCCTGAGCAAGGATGAAAATCCTCATTGGGCTGTGTAGCACACCTAACTGTCCCCACCTCATACCGAGGTCAATTGTCTGATGTCAGCCAGGTTCACCTCAGTGGACTCACCATTGATGGAAGATTGCATGCGTGAGGAGACATCGCAGCAACGCACCAGCTGAGAGACTACAGTGTACAGCTTGCCAAGCTCAGCATACTGGTACTTAATGGGAGGCCCAGGGCCCTCATCCAGAGCCACCAACATAAAGGTGGCGGGGACACTCAGTTTTAGGAGCTGAGTCTTTTCTGCCAGGCCTGTATGACAAGAAAAGGGGAGAAAGGAAATCAATAGAATAGTCCTTGAGATGAATGAAAAGGTGCATGAAACTGTGTGGTTTTTCCTGAAGAGACAGTCGAGCCTTACAGCAGAGCAGATGTGCATGACAGGCCAGAGTGTATTTCTACAGGACTTACCCAAATTTGCGTACATGACAAAGAGGTTGAAGTACTGCTGCAAATGACGGCCATGTTCAGAAACTTCTCTCCTGAGCAAGTTGAGTACAGCTCTCAGCAGGTGGTCACTCAGACTCAGGTTATCACAGCCCTGAAAAAGCACATTTAATACAACAGGTATGAATGTTTGTTCAGTATGTTAACACAAAACTGTACAACTGTACTGCAGAAGCAAATGGAAGATAGCTATCTATGACTGTGAACCAATCACATTTACATTATAGGAGGCTGTTAATTTAAGGAGCTCTCATAATCATCATCTGGTTTTATCACAGATCAGTTAATTCTGACAGGTTCCCTTCAAAAAAGTTTAAACTAAATAAAGCCCTTTTCAGATAGAGCTGGTTTGGGTCCTTGTACCATTGAGTCAAATGGTCTGGAAACCAGTACCTACCTGAGCAGAGGGTCCAGGGGATGAGGTGGGAGAGGGACAGGGGCCATCTTGCAAAGAGAAGTGTGCAATGAAGACAATGAGCTTGGCAAAGGCTCCCCGGACCTCGGCACTTGGGCACTCCAGCAGATACTCAGAGAAGCGGTTGGCGTAGGCAAACAGGACGTTGTGTGCAAACCAATAGCGTACATTCTTACTATGTCTCAGCAGGACGCAGAGGGCATCATACCTGTTGGAAAAACAGACATTGAAAGGTAGATGAAAGATACAGTTTAGAGAAAAGAAAAACTTGCCTTTATGCAACTGAGAAATAAAATGCACATCCTCTTTAAGGAAAGCCAAAATGAATATTTTCTAAATTTTATTTATTTTGTATCCCCGTTTTCCCACCCACGTTCCCCAAGTTGACTATGGCACTATATGTCGGCCGTGGTTAGAAACAGCGCAGCTGGGATTCGAACACCCATAAAATTAATATTTACAGTTAGTTCACCTCATAAGTATGATGAGGTGGTGTCTTCAATCTACATCACATAAGCCACTTGAATGAGACATCTTTAAAATGCAAAATGATAAAATGCACTTCTGCATGGCAAAGACTTCAGTCCCCGCCAGCTACAGGAGGTTGTAGGGTGATGGAGGCTACAGCTGTGGGGAAGAAGCTGTTCCTCAGTCTGCTCATTCAGAGATACAAGGCTTCAGTGGCCTTTTATCTCTTCTCTCATGGCCAGGAGGCTAACAGACTGTAACCTGGGTGGGTTGGGTCTCTACTTATGTTGCTAGCCTTATCTATCCATCGGTATTTTTACCACACGACACAGGCCAGTGGATTTATTTCTCTGCATTTAACCCATCCTATTATATAAGAGCAGTGAGCACCTGGCATGTGGCACTTGGGGGGCGGTTAAGGGTTCAGTGTCTTGCTCAAGGACACCTCGACATACCTTCTGCAGGACTGGGGATCAAACCTGCAACCTCCTGATTGCCAGACGGTCGCTCTACCTACTGAGGTATTCCACCCACTTATGTAGATGCTCCTGCTTATGTAGATGGCTAGCACACACTGTATTTAGGTTTGGCAACATAGTTCTCGCAATCGTCTGTGCTATTTTTACCACCTGGACGAAGTCCTTCTGGTTTGTGGCAGTGCCGCTGGAATAGCAAACAGTGGCACAGTAGCAGAAGGGGCTCTCTGTGGTGCTTTTGTGAGAGTTTACAAGGAGCTGAGAGGGATGTTTGGCCTGTCTGAGTTCTTTTAGGAAGAAAAGCCTCTGGGGAGCTTTCTCCACCAGGTTGGGGGGTGTTAAGGGACCATGAGAAGGACCATGGATCAATTCCTTTTCAGCCATTTCCGATTAATCTCTAACTTTAACCACACCTAAAAACCTAAGTTTTACATGACACAATTATTCCCCACATTATGGGGGTGAACACAGACTTAGATGGAACTTGGGGGATCAAGGCTAGATGCCCTGCCTGACACCCTGCAGTGGATTAGAATATATTATCATTATTATACATAAATAAATAAATAAATAAAACTGTTCCCTTATCAGTCCCACAAGTGGAAATTTACAATTCTCTGCATTTGATGCATCCTATTGTGTAGGAGCAGTGAGCAGCCACCATATAGCGCTCGGGGAGCTGTTAGGGGTTCAGTGTCTTGCTCAAGGACACCTCGACAGGTTTCTCTGTAGATGCTGGGATTGAACTTGGAACCATCTGATCGCCAGATGACCGCTCTACCCACGGAGCTATGCCGCCCCCATTTTTTGAGGCTTAAATACTGGTTTGAATTGAATGGGGGAGAAAGCGTGAGAGAGAGACCCAGAAAACAACTCACCAGTCACTGGCAGGACCCCGGACAACTTTCTTTGTGTGGAATCCTGTGCTGAACAGGAATCTGGCTGCAAGCTGAACACTTATCATTGCGATCTCCTCTGCCTCTGGCAGCAGGTGGTCTTGTCCTGGTGAAGACAGATTAAAGTTGTAAAGTGCAGGTCATCTCTACAAATCCACAACATTTAATTCATCATCTAAGGTGCCAAAAACAGCACACCACAAACAAACTCTTATAAACAGAGTTGTAACACACTTCGGTCTGCTAGGAAATACAGCCAAGTGTTCATATATGTAACTCAAAAACACTGAGCAGAGCACCGGGGCTCATCTGTTTTTCTGTTCTTTTGCAAGCACCAATTACACAGAAGTAGCTATCAAGTTATACACACAAGAGCTAAATAAAATGTAAATATGGGAAGAGATCTCCCTATGAAAACCACGTAAAAAGGTTTCATTGTTATTGCGTTCATGTGAATGTCTGACTACTGTCAGTCATGGAGAAACATTGGTAAAGGGATGTTCTCTAAGGCAGGGGTGCTCACACTAATTTAGCATATGAACTACTACACTTTGCGCCATTGTTTGCGCATGGGCAGTGACAAGTCAGATGTTATCTGACTGACTGCCCTGTATGTCAATCAAGTGACAGGATGGATGATAGGCTGACATCTATTTTTTTAAATGCCATGTGATCTACCCACACTACCTTTGTGATTGACTGGTAGATCGCTATTGATGTATTGGGCACCCCTGCTCTAAGGGGATTAGATAATCATCCTTAGAGAGGCCGGCTCGCTTTAATGAAGGGTCAGAAAACTCCTGGTTGAGCTGGTTTAGTGGATGTTAAGGGTTACTGATCAATAATACCAAATCTATTGTATTGAGTCAGTAAGTCTGGCTGTCTTCTATTGTTCCGAGCACGTGTTCACATCCTTACCTTACTAAACCTAAACAGATGTTTAGATGCAAGAAATGGGCACTTTTACAAGCATTTTAGGTTATTGGACCACACCAGGTCCCATTAGTGCATGCTCGCACCCCACCCCCCACACTCCTTATAACAAGATGAGACATCCGATGCAAACTGAGGCTTTTCGTACTAATGACTACTCTTGCAGTTCCAATATCAGGAAAACACTGTTGGACTCCGATTCTTAGTAGTTATATATCAATCCATATTAACTGAAGAGTGACAAAACGTTTCTAAAATGAACCTCTGATCCAGCTGAACAGATTCACCTCTTTTGTGATTTCCCTACCTGGATTATTGAGCATGCATCAAGACACTGGGACCCTTTATTATCTTATGTAAGCCATCAGCCCTCAGCCAATAACTAACACCCCCCCCTTTGGATTTTATTTATTTATCTTTTAACTTGTTTGGTTTTTGTTGTTTTAAAAATTATATATTGTACTATTCATCTTATCTACTTGTCCTTACTATTTTCACCGTTTTATTTTCCTTTGCCTGTCAGTGCTATCCTATGCTTAGTAATTAATAGGATACAGGAGTGAGTGGGAAGGATATGAGAGTGGCTGGGTGGGAGTTACTGGTTCACTACCCGTGTAAAGAGATAGAGTGAGAGGGAGGGGAGGGGTGGAATGGGTGGGTATTTGTATGTATGTCGTCTCAAAAAAAAAGTCAAACCTATTAGTAATGGTCATTTTCTATACTTTCTGTATTGTGCTTTGAGGTTTGATCAATAAACTTTTTAAAAAAGAAATTTGATGCTAAAGATGCATAGCCACTCTTCATAAACAACAGAAGGGATATGGTGAAGAATCTATCACTGCACCAAACTCATTCACTCACAGCTTGCTATGCGTACCTGGAGGAGGGTTTAAATAGACACTGTTACAGGTCAGGAGTTTCTTTATGAACTGGAAATATTCCAAGCTGTATTGCATTCGGTTGTGCAAGAACTGAACGTTCTGTTTGCGGACACTGCACTCAATCACACCAGGCATCTTGACTTGGTGCAGCTTGGTGGAAGAGAAGGTTAGCTCTGAGATGTATTTGACCAGCTCGCTGTCCTTGTCGAGCGAGTCCATACGTTCATAGAAAAGGATGTATGCATTCCACCAGCGCTTCTGTCTGCGATAGGACATCCTCTTCATCATATGGTCAAACACCTCCCCCATGTACTCCCCACCAAAGCACTGGTTCTTCATCTCTTCCTCATCGTCCATTTTGCACTCTGTCACATCACCATCATCAAACTTGTACCAGCGGTTCCGTTCTCCATCACCACCGTTCCTCTGAATTATGTAGGAGTAGTAGTGTCCCCCACTGGCCTGGCCCGAATGGACCAGCACCCCCACCAGCCGGTACTTTGAGCTACCAGGAGGCGTTGGGTCATTCTGCTGGATAACCTGGTTCTCCGAGTTGACATCATCACCCTCCAGCTTGGCCACCCCAGCCACAGTGTAAGGTTCCATGTCCAGCTCTCTGGGGAACTCAAAGTAGTCATTGAACTTGATGGCACATTCCCTCTCCCAGTCATAGTCAAAGCGTTTCAACTGGATGGCCAGGACAGGAGGCAGCTTCTTAATCAGCAGGCGCTTCACTGTGTCCACCTGACAGACAACAGTAAGGATCATTACTCTGCCTTTTTAAAACAAGACAAAACACTAGAAAATTACAGTCTAGGTGTGTATTGAAGAAAATCACAAGCAAAAGGCCTCATAATACATAAGCCTATTAATGGCCTGCAAAAGTAGCCAGTAGGGCTGCCATTTTTTGACATTTCAACATTTATTTGAATGTGGGGGAAAAAGTTAATATTTGAAACTGTGATGACCTGTTCGAATTAAAAACTAAGTCTGTTTAAAGCAGTTTGTCCAGTGATCCAGCAGAAGAGGCTCAAAAAAGCACAATTAGTTTGCACTGTTGCATGCTCTCCTGACATATCAATAAACTAAGCTAGTAATGTTGCGTTGTTTGATAAGGTAAAATAGAGGATACAAGTGAGCAATGCGTACAATCACGACACCAAGGCATCTATCTGAGGAGTAGTGTAGGAGTATCAGGCTTCTACACTGGATGGCAAAAGAAATAAACTAAGGCTGTTAATACAGCTTTTAAAAAAGTATTTTTTGAAAGACACTAGATGAGTGTGACGCAAAGTCAATAAAATAAGGAAAAATAACATTAACTGTTATGCTTAAAATACACCAGGCAGAGACACTGCACTTCACATAAGCAGCAGGGCAGTGTTTTGCTTTTGTACCTACAACAACTGTGTCAATATAGTTGTGTGCTAGCAGTACTATCTGAGATTTCAACAAGGTTTGTTTTGGAAAATAGGTAATTTTGCTAAGTTACATGCAGCTGGTTTTGCAGAGTTTGGGCGCACAGGCTATATTAACTGAATTAATAGATTATTTCAACTACAGGATCATGGACACACGCCAATATGATCAATTTATTTTAATGTGCAATGGAAAAAAAAATCACACAGTTGCATAGTCCCATCGCATTGCATCATTGGTACAATAAGGTATTTATTTGCATGTCATTTCTAAATGGTTCAAACTTGACTTTTGAAAAAGTAATGGCTGTAGTAGTGAGTCATAATTGACATGATGGAATATGGTGAGAAGATAGGAGTCTGGTTTATCCTGAGTGGATGAGAGCAAGGGTGTGTACTCTTACCTTCTTGTTGCACTTCTCACAGTGGTAGGCATTGGCTCCCTCGAGGAGGTCTCCTTTAACATACTGCTCCATAGAATCCAACAGGTTCTGGTGGTTTCTGATGTCTACATTCAGTGTGGTAAATGACTCCTCGCATTCATACCTGCCAACACAGACAATGTGCAAGAGTTAAAAATAACCCAGAGAAAGCCTTAGGGAGAGCCAAACTATCAGGTGAAGCTATCTCACCTGTGGGGGCAGCCCTGGCAGATCTTCTGGTCTGCAAATGAGCCTCCCAGGACCTTACTTAGCATGGCTGGGTGGCCCAGAGCTTTGAGAGCTTCATCCAGACTGTCTACAAGGGAGTTGAAAAATTCCAGGGCATCATGCTGCTCACGCAAATTCACCGGCTCCCCCCATAACCTACAGAGGATAATAGAGTGAGGGGGATGAAGACATGGAGGAGGGGACTATTAAGACAGGATTTTGTCACAATGAAAGGTATTAATGCACCTTTTTTTAATGAGGTGCGTAAAATATAGGGAGGCCTTCAAATACCTGAACTGCTTCCAGAACCCCCTTGGAACATAATACTGTAGTCTGGAGGCAGCAAGATGACCAAAGATCACCTGTAGGTGGCGCAGTACACCAATGTTGTATTCCTTTCTATCTTCTGACTTACTGGAGGGCTTGTCATCAAACTGATGGTGGTAACTGAATACCTCATCACGGGGATCAACATTGGTCTGTGGAGACAACAAGTCTCTAAATCTATCGGACATATATTCTATACAACAGCTCCCTGGAAGAATAGCATCTAAAGATGATTAACACAGAATTATGTCTGACAGATGGGTCAGATTAGAGGAGAAATCAATAACAGAGAATATTGAGACTCTGGCTACAACTATTATTATACATTTACATGTGACATGTAAACCTAGTTCCCCTTACTTTTCACTTGTTTTAACCTTCCTGTTGTCCACACGGCAAGTTTGACTCGTTTTCAAATGTTTTATATCAGATATATGGGTTTCTTTCATCTAATTGCCTTAAAAATAACATGTATAGTTGCATGCTCCATTCTTTGCAAGTAAAATTAATGATGACTACTTGAGATTGAGACAGTTCATGGCCATTGTAGGCATACAATGACTTTAAGTTTGTTTTTTAAAACTAGCAGTTTGTTCGTCAATCCATTTAGAGAGGTCTGCTTTATATGTCACTATTAGTCTCCAGGTTGTAGAGGTGGACACGGACTTAAATGGAGCTTGGGGGATTAAGGTCAGATGCCCTTCCTGACTCCCCACAATGGGTTCGAACCCGCCGCCTCTGGCCTGTCTGTTACCGAAGCGAGTGCTTTACTACTGAGCTATCGCATACCTCATTGTTAATGGACAGTTTAAGGTTTTCAATTCCATACTGACATTTCTTTTCATTTATTGCTAAGTTCCTAATTAGAGTGAGGAAATGAAAATGCTGTACCCCCGTGGCAGATGGATGAGCTTGTATACACATGTTAGTCAGTAGCACCTCCAACTATACCGACCTCAGTTCTAAAGTCATTCTACACAGTCTGAGAGCCTGGAAACAACGTTTTTCTAAGTCACTAAGGATACTCAGTGAGTGGCAGCAAGATGCCATAGCTCTACAAGTTCACGCTACCTCATTGTCCTGCTTTTCATCGCCTGACATGTCATCATCCACATCTGTACCGGTGCCTTCGATAGCTAGGATGCCATTCCGGATAGGAGGAATCATGTATAGTTGCTGAATGACAGAGTTCATGTAACACGTTGCTCCTGCATTCTTCAGACCCACGAAACCCTTTTTGGGGCGCGGCCCCACTGGGGGCAGGTACTCCCACTCTGTAAGAGTCTCACAGCCTGCAGAAAGTAAGGGTGCACAATGAGGAATATGCAGAGTGGCAAAAAAACATACTGGGCTGACCATAGCATCTCCCTTAATGTTGCCTCACAATAAGAAGATTGTGAGGCAACATCTCCCCTTGTCTGTGTGGGTTTCGTTCGGGTGCTGCAGTTTCCTCCCACTATCAAAAAGACATGTAGGGACTGCAGATACGAATTAGCTTGAAGCTATTATCTGGTGTGGCGCGCTGAATGATGATATTAATGTAAAAAGCTGCACATGGTCCCTTGAAAAAATACAATGAAAAGCTTTTCTTTGTTTACATACAGGCTGTCTAGCAGCAGGCAGGTCAAGTACTGGTTCATACCTAGGTAGTACATGTCTGTCAGAGTGTTGACAATCTGCTTGAGGTTGCGAACACAGCCTACAGCAAGAGCCACCAGCAGCTCAAAACCAGCGTTTATGGAGGCAGGACTGCTGCACACAGGAATGGCTTGCTCTGTAGGGAACTCTCCACTCTTCATGTACTGCAGGTAGACATTAGATGACGGGAAGATGAAGTCATCAATCAGCTCCTAGGAGAGGACGGAACAAAAAGGGGAGGTATGACTATGCCATAATGGAGCATCGCTCACATTTATTGATATAAAAGGACAAATTGTATGAAAACTCTTCAGATATGTCAGCTGTAAAGCATTGGTATAAAACCCTCTCTGCCCATTTTACCTTGATGAGGTTTGCTCCACCTTTCTCACAGCCAATGTAGTACTTCTTCTCTGGGGTCTGGAATGCCAGCAGTTCCTTGGTCACGCCAATGTGACCTTCCAGTATCGTCTCTTCCACCCCCGTCTCTCCGCTCCTCTTTACTTCATCCTGTAGAACACAATCATTATCTAGCATCAACAGTGCCCCATACCAAGCCTAGAAATTCAATCATACAAAATTCAAGCTAACATTTGATAAAAATGATAACTGCATTTTTAAATCATATACAACTTTTCAATTAATATAACTGCTCAGGCCTCAACATGGAATGGTGACCGGTCCAGGGTGTTTCCCTTTTGCCCAATGAGCAATGGGATAGGCTCCGGCATCCCAACTCTATAACCCGATTTCAGATAAGTGGTTGAGATGGATGGATGGATGGACGGACAGGTAAACTAGCAATCAAGAGTATCAAATCAAAGGTTCATTCTAGGGTTGGAGTAAAATTGGAGTAAAATAATTTTACTTTAATTTGATATTATGGGTGGCTGGTGGCACAGCGTTTACCACTGTTGCCTTAGAGGAAGAAGGTTCTATGTTTGAATCCTGTCCCAGGTCCTTTCTGGGTAGAGTTTATATGTTCTTCCCATGACTGGATGGGTTTCTTCTCGGGGCTCAGGTTTTTCCCCACCATAAAAAAATAAAACCAAAAAAGCGCTAATGGTGCTTTTCCACTACATAGCGCTGGCTCAACTTGACAAATTGTGCATGGCTTGTTAGACACTACTGGCTCCTGTAATCCATTTATAAGTAAACATAGTTTGTTAAGCATGCACATCAAACTAGACTACCAAACTGGAAACCAAACCAGCTCTTGCTTGTACATCTAAGATTTCTATCTCTGAAAGTCAGTTTTATCTCCTCATTATGGATGATTCCATGTAAACTATGAAAAAGTGTCGGAGAAATCCCCCAGATATCTCACAGAAGTACTCCAAGGTGCTATCAGCTCAGCACATGACCAGTAAAACTGGGAGCACTGGGATGGCAGTTCATTACGTCAAGTGTTTAAAGGACCTTGTTAGTGTAATTCATACCAACTGCTTTCCCAGTCACTTTCAACCAACTTGTCTGTGAAAGCTGATTCTGGCTTTAAATGCATCACTCTTCCAGCAGACTACATGGTGACTGCTAGTGACATTATAATAGCCGTCCAAAAACTCTTCTCAAAAACAGTCTTCTTATGGGTTCTCAATATGACAAGTTACCAACCAACCCATGTATTTGGGGGGCAGTATAGGCCAGTGGGTAGAGCAGACCTTAACCCTAACTCTGGTCCTGAAGAAAGCATATCAAGGTGTCAAGTAAGACACTGAACTCCTAACTGCACCCTGGCCACCAGATGTTGGTTACTCACTGCTCCTATACAGTAGAATGGGTTAAATGCAGAGAATTGCAATTTCCCCTTTATGGGACTGATAAGAGAAAAAGTATTATCATAAATATTACTTAAATTGAGAGTCCAATTTTAAGTGTCATGATTAGTGACAAATAAAGTGTGGGTTGTGGGGGTGGACACGGACTTGGGTGTAGCTTTGGGGATTAAAACCTTGATGCTCTTCCTGACGCCCTGCAGTGGGTTCGACCCACTGCATCTGGCTCGACAATTCTTGAAGTACACTTTACCACTGAGCTACCATGGCCGATGCATTTACACTGTGTATTTAAATTGCACGAACGAACGCACGCACACAGCGTGCCTAAATTATCCAGGTTTTGTAAGTACTGGGAGATGTGGAAAATATCCTAACAATTAGAGCCTTTCATATAACAGAGCTGTAAATGATAAATGGACCTATCCTTATTCTAGTCCAGCGATCACTCAAAGTGCTTTACAATATATGCATCATATTTACCGAGCAAAGGCCCTTTCTTGACACCCCAAGGTAGGATCGAACTCACAATGCGTGCATTGGAGGCACGCAATCTACCACTGGGCTACCATGTCCTCAGTTTATTAAATCTGTTTACATATGTAAAGAAATACAATGTTTTATAAGGAACTAGTTTTCAAATCCTTCCAAATTTCTGAGGCCCATCAGCTTAAAATTTTGTGAAAATCCATCCACCTATTTATTGAAATATCTTGCTTAAAGACAAACAGACATCTGATGCCACAGAGAAGACCTTCTTGGTGAAAATGAGTAAAATTATAGGCATACAATTACAGACAACATAATGTCTTACTCTGATCCTTTTGAGCCAGTCGATCTCATTGTTGAGCAGCACCTCTGCGTTAGGAAGGTTGATGTTGCTGTTGTAGGCATAGTTAAGCAGGTGTCTGAGCAAAGTGAAGTAGTCTCCTGCATGCTTGGCTCGCTCCTTGGCAGTGCTCTGGACGCAGACACATGCATGACAGTAACTTAAAGGTTTGATTCTATTTGTGTCAGTCAAGCTGTGTATAATGGAAATACCATAGGCACTGTGGTGATGAATTATCCTTTTCAAACAGAATGGAAGGGAAGCAGAAATTATCCATAAAAATCTAAACCCTGAAGCCTCTCACCCCGAGCACAGTGAAGAGAAGGGTGATAAAGAAGAGGAGAGGTCGGTGGCCCATGCAGCACCTGGTAGCCATGAGAAAGAATTGCTCCTGGGCCATCTGACGCACAGACCTGGGGAGGACATAGATTATAACATGAGGATCATTATATTCAGCTGAACCCTGACTTGAGTAGCGACAGTGAAAAATTACACTTGCTTGAGTTCACCGACTTCCTCAAGACTTCAACAGAAGGAAGAGAAACTAGACTGCGTACTTGCTATGGCAGTGCAGCAGTAGGTCTATGATGAATGTCTGCCAGGCCTTCTCCTTACTCAGCGTGTCCAGAGCAGTTGGCATGAGGGCAAAACACAGAGTCATCACCTCAAGGGCCTCACAGCACACCTGTTCATCATCTCCATCAGGCTCCTTCGCTGCATTTGTCTACAAAAAAATTAATCAAAACCTATCATATAAATGACATCATATTTATCTGAGAATAAAACTGCAGAAACGGGTTCTATTTTGACGATTCTTCACCCACTGATTGGTTGAAAATTAAAACCAATGTGCATCACATGAGGAGGAAGACTCTTCAGAGTACCCCTGTGTTTCAGTTAATCGGCAGCAGGTTTTCACTTCAACTGGCCCTAATTAGCTATTTCAACAAGCACACAATAATCCTAGCGCCAAATGGTGGCTGCCCACTGCTCCTATACAATAGGATGGGTCAAATGCAGAGAATAGCAAAGGGAGTTGCTGCAGGTTACTGTCCACTAAGAATACACCCTTCACAAACAGTTTTTTCCCCAATCTGTCAGAAATCTGAATTCCTCCTTATAGTCCCCTCCTCACACACAACAGGTATACATACTACCATTCACCTAACTTTTGTGCATGATACATTTTTTTCTGATATTGTATGACTGTATTGTTCATGATAATATATGGAGTGTTTACCGTTGTCCATGGATGGGTTGTGCTGTAGAACATAACATACTGTACAGAAAACAAATTTCACTGGCCTTGGTCATGTGGCTGATAAACGATCCAATGTAATTTAATATGCACACCGTGTCATTCAAAAATACAGCTACAGTGCTAGAGCGTCACATTTTGAACGATATATAAAATCAAATACCCGATCTCTCATATTGGCAGACAGTAGCATTGAAGCATGTGGGATTGCATGGAATACTACAATAAATACATAAATAAATATAGATAAATAAACAAAGTTTTTCTGTCAGAAATACTGAAACAACAGCCTCACCTTCTCATAAATCTTGCTTATTTCTTCATTAGAACTGAAGACCAGCTGCACTGTACCACACCCTGATGCCCACACAATCTTCTGTATTGCCCGGATCACACAGATATCTGGGATGTACTTAGATGCTTGAAAGAAGTTCTGAAGGAGAGCAATATCACATAAAAGTTTGGATCACAAAACACAATACAAACAGACACCAATTAAAACTGAATATATTCCACCCTCCTCTATAACATTATACATCCATATACACATAAAATTGCTTTGGTAAATACCGCTTTACTATCACATCTGTACTGACATAAGCATCTACCTCCATAACCAGCAGCTCAACTAAACAAATATGTCCGGATATACAGTAGCTTCAGCAAGTATTCAGACTCCTTCGCTTTTTGCACACTTGTGTTGTCAATGTAATATTAAATAGATAAGATTGCCATTTTGCCCATCAATCTACACTCTATAACCTATAATGAAAAAGTAAAAACATGTTTTTAAAATATTTTTCAAATTAGAGCAAAAATACCCAGATCTTTTAGTGTGAGAAGACAGACATTATTCATCTTACAGCTGGACACTGGACCACACACATGCATTCAGGGAGTGGTTAGTGAAGAGAGGTTCTTGCTACATTTTACCACATCCTGCTGTCATTTCTCCAGGGGCAGTCAGGAACAGTGGGCACTTGTCTCCCTCACTGCCCAGAGACTAATTTCAGGTGGACGTTCATATCATGGGTCAAAGACAGGACAGGAGAGTGTCTGTTAGTTTTTTATTGGGGTTCTTTTTTATATTGGAGGAACCCATACAACCACGAGGAGAACAAACAAACTCCAAACACAAAGATCCTAGTCATAAAATAACCCACTTTAACACTACAAGAACATGTAGAGTACACAAGGACAGCCGCAGAATACCAACAAGCCTAGGGAGAACATGCAACTCCCCCACTGTCAACCACGGGTCTTGCGGGAATCAAAAGGACCTTCTTGCTGTGAGGCAACAGCGCAAGTACTGTGCCACCAAGCCACACTAAATTGTGAATCATGTTTGATTTATTTGTCCTTGAGATGTCACTAGAACAAGACTGGAATCCACTTGTGGCAAACTGATTTGATTAGATATATAGTTTAGACACACACACACCTCTGTACACAAAGTCCAATAATTCATAGTCCATGCCAGGCCAAAAAACTAAGCCGAGAAGTTCAAGGATTTCTCTGGTCTCTGAACTCTCTGGAATTCTCTGGTCTATTTATCCATCCATCGTCAACCACTTGTCCAAAGTCGGGTCGTGGGGCCATGCTGGAGCCTATCCCAGCTGTCATTGGGTGAAAGGTAAGGACACATCCTGGATTGGTTGCCACTCCATCTCAGCGCAGGCATGGGGGATTAAAGCTGGATGTCCTTCCTGATGCTCAAACCAAGTCTATGGCCCACCAGCCCATTGAAGTGCACAATCCACCTTTAAGCCACCATGGCTCCCTTCTCTGGTCAAATAAGACAAAAACTAGACTTTTTGGGTAGAACTCCAATTACTACATCTGGCCAACACTAGGCACTGCTAATTTTCAGTAGCAGGGACAGGGAGAGTGGTCAGAATTGAGGGAACGGTGAATGGCGCCAACTACAGAGAGGTTCTTGAATAAAATCTGATCTGGAGTGCTCATGGCTTCAGACTAGGTCACCTTTCATCAAAACAACCCAAACCATACAACCAGCCAAGGCAACATTAGAGTGGCTTTGGGACAAGTCTTTGAATAACCCAGACAACCCCGAGACTAAGACCCCATAGAACATTTGTGGAGACCTGAAGATGGCAGTACATAAAAGCTTCCCATCCAATCTGATGGAGCTTGAGAGGATATCCCAGGAAGAATTGGATAAACCGCCAAAATCCAGGTATGCACAGCTTGTAGAAACTTACCCAAGAGGACTCGAAGGTGTAATTGCAGTGGAAAGGACTTCTACGAAGTACTGACTTAAGGATCTGAATACTTAAAATAGATTCGATTTCAATTTTATACCTTTAATGAATCAGCAAAATATTCTAAAAGAAGTTTTCTTTGATTTTGTCATTATTGTTTAATGATAATAGATTGATGGGTAAAAAAGGCAATTTGATCGATTTGAAATTAAATCTACATCACAAAGTGTACAAAAAGTGAAGGAGTCTGAATACTTTCAGTAGCCACTGTATGTCTGCATCTCACCTCATCAGTAATCTGCTGAGCCAGGCGGATGGCTACGTTGCGCAGCATGCATTCTGAGGCTGGGTTGGGGATGTTCTGCAAAGCACTCTGGAGGACCAGGGCCTGGTCATGAGTGGCTTGATTAATCTAAAGAAATAATTCCAATGAGAGACATGTCAATAAGAGGAGAATCTAGGGCGGCATAGCTCAGTGGGTAGAGTGGTCGTCTGGCAATCGGAAGGTTGCAGGATTGATCCCCGGTCCTGCATACAGTATGTCGAGGTGTCCTTGAGCAAGACACTTAACCCCTAACTGCTCCCCGAGCACCATATGTTGGCAGCTCACTGCTCCT
>OMLC01042629.1:17044-37290 GCA_900302585.1 Regalecus glesne | reverse complement strand
CTTAATGTCATTCCCAAGGCTTTTGTCTTCAACGATATGCGACTTTTAAACAAGCTATAGCTGTGCATTTTAAAGCATCAACAACTGCATACGATATAGTAGCAAGCAGCAGAAATAAACTAGCACCCTGACCACAACTCCCAAAGTGCATTAGATGCTGAGCAGTCATTGACATAATTGTGGATGTGGTCTATTGTGTTCAGAATAACAGTTACAAACACTATGACTGGACTTGGTCCTGACCAAAGCCTGCCAGTAACTTCTCCATTCAGAGCTTCTTCAACCCTGTGTTCACTTAGAAAACAAAACACCTTCAACAGTTCTGCAATAAGAAAGGAAAGGATTCCCTTAATGACCCCTCGGTAACACTGGTCTAACTGTCAGACTACCACATCTACTACCTTACGGTACTCAACAGGAACCCACTTTTGTCAGTGGTTTTTAAGCATAGATTTGCATCTCGGGGTAGAGATGAAATGAAAGCAGCGGAGATAATCCAGCTCACTGGAGAAGAGACAGCTATACAGTTGACGACCCTGCTTTACAAACAGCCATCCTAGACCAGCACCAACCACACAGATTAACCTATGCCATGTGATTAACCTTCATATCGCCAGTGTTTACCATGCATTTACCTAGCTTACCAAATGCCCTTAGCTCATTCACCACCAACATTTCAGAATAAATACAGGAAAAGCATTAAGGCCAAGATTAGGAGGTGGCATATAAACCAAAGTTTAGATTGTTTTTGCTCAGTCTGTCAATGCATGCATGTAATACTACTTATCATATATACCCAGAACACATAATCCATAGTTACATATGGAGGTATTAATCATTTAATACATCTGAAAATCTGTCACCAACACAAGTCTAATTATCGCAGTATTCTACTATTTCAGTCAATAAACACAACTGCGACCCCCAGCACAGAATTGCAGTGTCTGGCATCTTTTTCCCCCTGGTTCACCAATACTTCAGGTTGGATCCGGCTCATAGAGACTTACCTGAGGCTGTAGAGAACTTTGCCATCTGGATAAACTCGCAGCATGACATTATCTGTGGTGGTGTCATGGGTGAAGGACTTCTTGGAATGGACGAAGAACATATCAGGAACCCAGATTTTCTTTACCAGGCGGCCATCAAATGTCATGCTGTGGTTGTTGTTGCTTCTGAAAGACAGGCGTTCATCTTTCCAGTAGTGCCTCAGGTAGAGAGTCATAGTAAAATCCTGCAAGAAATATAATTTTTACTGAAGTTCAACTGAAATGAAGGTCTGTACACCATATAACATGCGGATTATCTACCTTTTAGTTTATTTTTGGTCCAGCTCCCAACTGAAAGACTTTGTGATGTGTGCGTTCTACTCTACACGCACCAGCTCAACATACCTTTTGCAACATACAAAAAGTGCAGTGACAGCAGTAAACACTAAACTGACACCTGCACTTAAGAAAACACCAAGTGGAATGTGAAAAAGCCTTTGGAGTTTTAAGTTTTTTGCCTCCTTTCATAAAGATATGATGACAAATGATGATTAATGATACCTGAATCAGTTCAGTGTCACATCCACTTATTTCCCCAAGTGCTTAGCAGTAAAAGTTTTGCTGTGCATTTCTTTTTCCAGGCTCATTTCCCAATTTGTCTGCATTGTTCTATCAGCATTACAAAGTATTAAAATTGGAATTGGACAACATACCATGTCAACTTCTGAAATTGTATCCAAGCTTTCAACCTGGACGTCGACCCCAACAGGAACTGCAGGACCTAGACAGATACAGAGCATCTTATTATCTGATGATAGGAGTCACCTATTGTCATGTTAGAGGCCAGCCCCCCATACACACGTGTTAAATGGTCAAATCTGAATTGCATTTGAAAATAAAAACTCCAACCTGTAAAACCAGTGATGTCAGGTGTGATGAAAACAATAGACAGTTAAATCCCCTTACCGCCGAAACCTGGTCGCATTGTAAAGTCATGGTCATCTATCGTCAGAAGCTGCTCCGGCATCATCATCATGGAGGCTTTAGTCAGATCCGGGCTCCTCTTGTAGACAGGGCTGTTGGAGAGGAGTTTGGAATGTGTTACTACAGCAGTACTTGAGCATCTTGGGGGAGAAAAGTAGTTTAACCTCGTCAATACTTCTGTATTCTTTAAAACTGTGACAACTAAAAACTTCACCCAATATTCTCATTGTATGAACAAATTCTTTGAGACGTTTCATTAAGTAAGATGTTACTCTTTAAAGCCCTCATCATCATTCTATGGTATTCATCAACAGCTCCTGAGGACATCAGGGTATGTCCACATTTCTGTGTAACCATTGCATATTGTCGTTGGTTACCATTCTAAGTGGCCCGATGCCATCTTTTCAGATGTGCAATAAATCAAATTAGACTGAAGAATATACTTAAAAAACAAAACTATAATATGACTGAAAACTTCAGACAACAGCATGATAAAAGCTGTGGCCGTGTTTTTCTTAGTCTTGCAGTTTCCTTCATTAAACCATCTTCACAAACCCATTCAGAGCAAAACACAAACGTACCTGCCGATCTTGCGATGGCCCAAGGACAGGGGTATGGTTCTCTTTGATCTGAGAGAAAAACAGAATAGTCATAAGGATTATGCAGTGTCCAGCTCCATTGACAAGGCAGGATTAGCAAACTTCTCCAAAGTGACACACCCACGGGGCAGACACAAGGATGCCCAAGTCTCCTGCATGACATGGCTGACATGGGCTGCATTAGCTTACCGTCATGTCTGTCATGTTGTGCCGTGACATGATTCCATTCACATGTAAGAACTTTTCCTCTTGCAGCTATAATGTTGTTGTTTTTTGCTGGAACCATTTTTTGGGGCATATGAAAAAAGGAGAAATTGATGTTTGTTGAAACAACAGCTGGGTTCAAAAAGAACCTCTTATGGCTGTTAGGAGTTTAAAAGAGAGGTCCATTTCACAGGTCATGATTAGTCCTCATGCTGTCGGGGTCGGACACAGACTTAGATGGAGCTTAAGGAATAAGTCCGCATGTCCTTCCTGACACCTTGCGGTGGATTTGAACCCACAATGTCTGGCTCATCAGTTCCCCAAGCCTACCCTCTACCACTGAGCTACCATGGCCACCTTTACTAAAAGAAACAGTAGCTACACTGGCTAGGAGCTGTTAATTTGGATGAAGCTCAGTTTCCATCTGTTAAATTCTAACATAGGATGGAGTCATTACCTGCACATCTCACAGGAAGTCCATTTCTAGCATGTTGTTCCTGCATGGCCTCCTGGTCACTAACTCTACTTCTTCAACAGTCCAAATTCAAGATCATCACCAAAAACCATACCGTGTCCTCGTATCACAGAGATATGACCAGCATTATGTTTCACCTGACCACTCCCCTAATGCCAAATCCATCAGTGTGAATGCTCACCCAACTGAAAGCAATCTTCTGTGTGGGAACATATTGGCAAACTGTTTTGATATCACCACTTACTGAACTCATCCGGGTGGAATACCAGCAGCGACTGTTCGACTGATTCTGATGTGGGTGACCTTCAAATAACCCGTCATTACATAAACAGGAAAAACACATCCATCACTGAGAACTACCCTCCTGTGTCACGTCTGCCTTAAAAAGTAAGGGTTAAGCTAATGTTGCCGAAAACTCCCCAAGCTCCGGTACGAGCTAGCAAAGGAGGTTGCTCTAAAAACCCCACACCGAGAAGCTGAATGGAGCCTGGAGGCCCAGCATGAGGTATCGATTCCCCTGTGGAAAGTTTCTCCGATGCCGTTTGATGGCTGTTGAACCAAATGGAAATCAGATACCAGACATTGCAATTCTGTGTTACCCAATAAAAATAGAATGTACAATTTCATTTGCCACAAGAACAAAGCCAGTCAAATGTGTCCTCTGCATTTAACCCACCCTGTTGTACAGGAGCAGAGCACAACCACAGCCTCAAAGCATTTTCTGCTAATACAGCTGTATATAGCATGCTACAAATATATAAACTGAAATCCTACAGAGCAGAACTGTACTTTGTGTACATAGATGAGCAGTAGCAGGAGAAATTTGCAGCAAGGGTCCAGCCTGTCTGTCCTTTCCTGAAGCCACCGTGCACATTTGAGTCCACTAATCAAGGTCCTTAGCACAGACTAATACCATCAGGCGAGTAAGCGCTTGGTTAGAACAAAGACCTATTTGACCAAAGATCAATTTGGACACCCCTTCTCTAAACACTGAAAACGAGTCAATGCTTCCATGACACCAGACTGCCAATTAAAAATCTTGAAAATGAACTTCAGAAAAGTGTGATTTTTATGACAAACTTTGGAAGGACCTGGGTATTAGCTGCTAAAGGTATAGTTTTTACACCGTTTTGCTGACATTCCATTTACACTCGCACATATTTACCTTTATCCAAATGGAGTAACAAGAGTCAGCCATTAGCAGACAAATGTAGACGCTACCAACTAGCATCACAAACCCCTACCATAATCATACCATAGCCAGGGATGCATTCTGCTATACCGACATGTAAGCACCAACAGCTGGACACAGTCAATGCTTTGAGCCAGACTAATATTCCCAGGAGAGTCCTGTCCAACACCAGCACAACAACAAGACACTGCAAAGGCATTTGTGGTTTGGATCTCTGTGCATTAGCAGTTGCCTTGAACATGTTAGTGCTCAAAGGTATTAAAAGGCCTCTCTGTATGTAAACCTGAAGGACTGTTGTTCTGCCATTAACATGTGTCAGCACTGGTATTGGTCCAGTTGGATTGAATCAAAGTCTTTGCTGTCCTGCCTAGCGGTCAGAACATTTCCCCCAGGGCCACAACAATAGCAATAAATCAGAGAGCACATTAACACACTCTGATTACAGGTTTTGTAATCTGACTAAGTGGTTTTTTTTTCCAACAGGGACATGTCACATTTGAGGCTGCCGACTAAACAAAGCCCCCATTACCATGTAAAGGGGTGACAGAATCCCACTCCATCGGCCCCCAGCATGCAGATTTGTAGTCAAGACCACATCAACCAAGACTAGTTTGACTTGTAACCTAAAAAAAGGACATGAAAAATGTCATGTGGTTTCCAAATATGGCAAAAATGAATGAAAATATTTGAAATAAACATCCTTGTTGGTACAATATGCCGGAAGTTGTCAGTGGGAGGTCCTTTTAAAAGAACAAGTCACAAAAGATGTGATAGTGATCATTTGTTCACTCATAAACTCACATCTCTGAATGGAACATGCTTCCTTCCATTTGGAAACCAACTGGCAAATGGAGGGAGTTTATATGGGCCAAGGTTCAGGAGGCAGGGAGGTTTTCTACTGAATAGATGATTGGTGGTTCCATCCCCGGTGTCCTTGACAAACAAACACACTGAACCCCCTAACCGCTACGGACAACAGATGGAAATTAGCCTGGAGGCTTAATCTGATGTATTTACACTAACTGTTCATTAAGATGCACTGTGCCGATAGTGAGATTATCATTATTAAATGCACCACAGAGAAACCCGTACGGGGGAAGCAGGGGATGGTCAAATAAAGATAATTATAACCATTAAAGGGTCAAATGAACTAATGTTATTCAGACCTCGTCCCAATAGATCCCTCTACCATGTAAAACAGATGGAATGGTGCAGGATTTAAACATCAAACCGATCCTAAAACAAAAGTCAGATCTCTACCCGCGATGACAACACGCAGAATAGCACTAAACAGCATCTCGTCCACCGCTGCAGTAACCTGGGCTAAACGTGTTTTAGGAGAAGTCAACGTGGATTAGCCTCAGCTGGCTGTGCTATCTGCAACAACAAATATCGTCTTCCAATATTTTACCTAAGCATGGTCAATGTGATAAAAAGCATAAAGCACACGACATGACAGAACGCCTCAGTTAGCATTAGTTAGCATGAAGTCCCTCCATGTCTCCATTTACGCACGGCTTCTCATGGCGCAACTGAGCCTTCCGTGAAGGACCGTTAGGATATATTCAATGACTGGACCGTTAAGTTTAAGATGATACCCAACAGAACTCATTAGTTCTTAGGACGAACCTGGTCTGACTGTATGGCTGCAGGAGCCGTCCCCTCGGACGCGCTTTCCCAGACGTACCGACGCTCCATGGGAGCAGCAGGGTGAGCAGCAGGAACACATCCGTGTGCATCGCCTTTGAACACGAAACCATGGCAACACTCAAAGCCTACTCCGAAGAACGCTCATCGCACAGCGGGCAAGTTCCCGACACGATCCCCGGTGGGACACCACTTTACGTTCAGACCGCCTCCCACGGCCTTTAATCTGACAGGGAAGGGGGGGGTTCTATAAATCCTCCACGTCAGATAGCGTGGAGACCCCAGAGCACGCCACAGTGGGTCCATCCACTAGCCACACGGCACGGGTCAATACAGACTATGGTTTGGGGCAATGCCAGACTTTCGTGTCTATTCACATGATTTATACATGCGTTGAATGTGGATTTGTTTTAAATATGTGTGTGTGTGAATAAGTACTATCAGGTTGTTAAAGGCCATGAGCGTTTTTTTATTTTACAGATGAAGTATCTAATCAATTTGCAGATGATGCAATAATTGCATCAGGGTTTTTCTATAAAGAACAAATTAAAAATGTCCAGAACGTTATCAAACCTTGAATGGGTTAAATATAATAATCTAAATGGACATGTATAGAAATGTCTAATCAATCACCAGTATGCATAGGAATTTATGTAACTGGCCTACCATAATCCTGGTGAAGCGCCCACACATAAGCCCGTCGGTGGGCTGCTAAAGGGAGCAGTTCATGTCATGGACCTTCTCTAGTAGACACCTCATTTGACCAATAGTGATTTCCACATCAGCGTTCCACAGTGTTGTCCCTACTGGTCAGAAGCATCTTCCACCACCTCTACACCAGCTCTAAAGACCAAAGTCTCAAACACCACCTGGTTTGTGTCGCCACTAGTCTGCAGCATTCGACTGTATTTTTGCACATCCACGGTTTCCAACCTAAGCTTGAAAGCCCAGCCTGTGCCCATACACTGTCCTGTGAACAACCATTTAGTGTCCATCAGTCAATTGCTTCTGGCCGTATGCTCATTTTGGCCTGTTAATTTGATGGCACAGGCCGACATGAGGCATTACTACAGTCATTTCTACTTTCAGTAAGGTCCTTCTTCCAGTTTTCAGATATAACTGTTGTAGCTCAGCCAGCGAGTTTCAGGAGCTGGACAACGTTCCACTTCCGGCATTAGTATAAATACTGCCCTAAGTCTCCCCTCCTCTTCTGCTTTGGTTTTCGGCCCCACGCCCATGGGTGAACGGTAGTAAATCCCTGCATCCAAAATCAGGTGGAAAGCCCTCCAAGAGGAGCCGTTACAGCAGCAAAGTGGGGGACCAACTCCATATTAATGCCCATGCATTTGGAACGAGATGGTCGATCAGCACATATTGGTATGATATGTGGGCGTCCACATACTTCTGGCCACGTGGTGTATACTGGTTATTTTCACTAATGACACCAAGCGTTTTTATGAAGTCCTTAATCAGCATGAACTTAGAGAGGTTGGATTTCCTTTATGATAATACTCCAAACCTGTGCATTAAGATATCGAATGCCTTTACAAAACTACCTCCAGGATTTGTTTGTATACATCAAATTACATCTTCACAAGGCCAATCTGATAATAACCTGTGAGAATGTAGTAAAACATCTCTTCACATTAGTCAAAATGTGATGAATTGGCATTGAAGCACTGGTAAATACAACATGAGGATTTGTCTGTGGTCCATTATGATTAGATCACAATACTTGTTTTGCATGCGAGACGACTTAAACTGCATTAACGTGATCACAAGTTATGTAAAAATCTGGGCAAAAACAATGCAACTCATTTAGAGAGAATTCCATTTCATTTTGACAGATTATAATAATTAAACTTATTATTGTATATCATCAGTTACTACAATGCATCTGAAGTGGGTTTAAATAATGAACCATTACAGAGAAAACATGTCTAAATAGAAAATAACTCACATATCAGATTATATTATCAGTCTCTTCCTCTATAATCATGAGGTGAGGGAGGTCAGCAAACGGCTAAACCTTGGAGCTCCTAATCCCCTTGTCAGGTATAGAATGACTGCTGTATTACCAAATAAATCCCAATCAATCCAAGTTTTACATAGCAGAGTAAATATTTACAAACTTAAGTTAAAATTCATTTATAAATGTTGCATTTGTAAAAATCATTGTAGAAAAGTAAGAATTGGGTCTTTATGGGGAACAGTGCACTTGTTGTCACTCTCACCAAAGTGAAGTCTCAGGAATGGTACAAATGAGGCCTTGTTTTTGGCCACCAATAGTTTTGTAAGAAGAGCTCTCTCTTTCTAAATGCGAGACAACATACCTTGAAGCACATGTGTATTTAGTGGAAGTTGGCCATTACACTCGACCAAAGCATCCTGGCACCTCGGTATGCAGACACATACATTTATTCGGTGTGTCTTTGCTCCTCCCGATCAGGTTCAGCCTCTGTGTTCTTTTCAGTCTCCTGAAAAAGAAGAAAGATTATGCAAGACTTGATTCAAATAACAGACTGCATCACTGAATATCAGACCAGCTGCCTTAGAAGTCACACACTCGCTCTCTCCATTCCTCTCTCACACACACACACACACGCACACGCACACACACACACTAATCTGTCACACTGATTATCCTCTGGTTGCTGGGATTTATTCTTGATTTGCAGCCTAAAGCTCACGTCATGCCGATTAGCCTAATGAAATAGATCATCAACAAGTTATGAAATTAGGCTCTCAGATTAACACAGTCCAGCGGGTCTCCCCACCTCTTGCCCAATGAGCACTGGCTCCAGCGTGACTCCGTGAGCCGACGTCCACTCAGTGGTGGAAGATGGATGGAATTAATGCAGAAATCAATCCAAACCGCACATCATAGACAACGTGAAGGCAAAAAGATCACTAACCAGCAGGTAAATGAGTCCATTTTAAAGTCATTTGTAAGAAGCATCATCTTCTGGGTAAAAACAGATCATCCAGTTTCTCATACAGTCTCCTGTGTGTGCAGGATAATAAAGCCTACGTTTTCTATACAAGCATTTTGTTTGAACAAGGTTTTTTGTGCACTTAGAATTTAAGAATTCATATTTCTAGAGAACTTTTCTATATTACGTTGTTTTTTCCCCTTTCTGCTTCTTAAATTTGATATTCTACATAAGGGCTGCAATGAGCAAAGCAATCCCATTTACCAGCCAGGGTCGTACAAAAGGAACGCACATAAAATTTGCATTGTAGCGTCACCTAGTGGCGTAACCAGATATATCATATTCCCACAACCTGATGAGCAACGTTGGAACTGGGTTAATCTTTTAAACGTATTCGAAAGCTATGGAAATATAAACGAGTCAGTAATATGCAGGCCACTTTCTGGACCCAGTGGATCCCACCGCCACCTGATGGGAGATGGCTGAAAACTAGTCCTACATCCCCAATGTTGATCAATAAAGACTAACAAAAGAAGACATCCCGCTAGTCCCACAGGGGGAATTACGGTGTTACAGCAGCAAAGTGGAAATCACACTGAGAGATGCTTAATGCGTAAAAGCAATTTAAACATGGGGGAATAAAATGAAGGAATATCTTATCAAAAACGTGCCTTCAGTTAGGAAGGGCATAATGAGCTTTTAAGAGACGGCAGGTGAAGCACGGCTCTATATGTTGAGTACTCATCAGTAATTCAGACCTTTAACAGACTCATCCACCTGCTGGATAGGAGAACTGGTAGCATGACTCACTACAGTCAGCTATGTTACAGTAATGGGGGCATACGCAAAAGCAGCATGAGGAACTTCGTTGTCTTTCAATAGCTGACTGTCCCTCAACACAGTTTCCCTCACCTCCTCCTCCAGGTGAAGCCTGCTGGGCTGTCTCTGCAGTTTCACGGCCCGTCCGGACCCGTGTGGCCTCCCGTAGCCGCCTTGGTGAAACAGGGGGTTGTAAGTGTGGTATGACCAGCTCTAATGCCCCACGGCAGGGGCAGTCCCCCGTGGGAGCTGTTCCCAGGTCGGCTTCGGTCCACGGCTGGTCTCTTTTTAAATTCGCCCCGTTGTTTTCCCTGTGGCAAGACGTCTCAAGACGTCCTCCCAGGAGAACACCCATATCTGCTTAAGGACTGTGACTTGTGTGCCTCTAGGCCAAACCAGGAGTATGGTCGCTGAGTACGAGTAAGGCGACGGGCGTTCTGGTTTAATTGATTAATTGTATTCACCTGTGGCCGCCAACGTACTGCCTCCTCCCCCTCTTCATCATCATCATCGTCATCCTCATCTTCTTCTTCTTTTCTATTGTATGACAAATTGCAACAAGCCGGAACATCACCGCCCCCTACCGAATAGAGCTGAACATTGTGTCAGTTTTACCACTAGAGGTCAGCAAAGCCTAAACCATGATTATTTTGTAGCCTAGCACTGTTTTCTAACAGATTTACTCAAATTGCAGCATATCTATATAAATTGTACTGTACAGACGAGCTGTTAAATTTATGTTACTCATTGGTGGCATTTTCATTATTTCTGTAAGCTATAAATCAATTAATCAAAAATGACACAGAAGTCATAATTTGCTCAAGTAAAATGCAGAATCCTTGTCTCTGAAAGTCATTGACCAGCGTTTCTCAATCACATCAGGTCCCAGTGTTGTCTTCCCTACTCTTAACAGACTCACCCTTCCTCCCCAGTTGGCCTGACCACCACTACCACTACCACACACAGACACACAAACAGAATTAATCTGGATTTGGTGGAGGAAGATTGCAACACTTGATGGAGAGCCAGCCGCATGACATTACATAAGGCTTTTTTTCTACTGTCCTTCATTAGAAGTTAATCTGTGCCTGCCAACTGTCAGCTGATGACACGGCCTATGCTGAAGTCTGCACACAAAACAACCCTGGTCTCAAGGTGCCCGGCTGGATATTGTCATTTTCACGCTCACATGTTGTTTTTTTTTAGTATTTTGGGACCAGTCTGAGATGAATGTGTAAACTTGGAAGTTGTACCTTTCATAGCTTTCCACACTGACAGCCCCACAGACAGGCTTGTGTCTGCGTCCCTCGTAGGATCTCTCCTGTGGAGGCATGATGAAGAGGATGAGCTTGATTGATGAAAACACACAATAGAATCGTTTCATTTGCCTCATGACCACGGTCGATGGAACCGGTTCCCTGCACTGAACCCGTCCTATTGTCCAGAAGCAGGGGAGTGTAACTGCCACTCAAGGCTTGGGAAGCAGTTAAGGGTTCAGCATCTTGCTCGAGGACACTTCAAAACACTTTCACACACAGGGCCCAGGGATTGAACCACCAATCTCCAACTACAAGACTACCACCCTACCACCTGAGCCACGCCTTCCCTACACGTGATGCGTTACGAAAGTAAAAGTATCTGACTTATCGGGACACATGTACATCCTACTGTGTACATTGCTCAGACTAGGATGATGTTGCTAGGGGCTGATTTGGGTTAAAGGACTTTCCCCGGTGGCGGAGTGAGAGCCTTTGATGCAACCAACCATCTGGTTAGTCAGCTCAGGCCAAACCAAGATTACCCAGGCAGTCCTGGGATTTGAACCGATGACCCCTGGTTATTTACTTTCCTCTCTCTCTGTTAGCTCACAGCTGCCAACTTGACCCTTGAACCCTATTCAGACTGTTTTATGTGAGGCATGTTTTCTATGCATAGACTTGTTTCGTGATCCACGTCGGTCAAGGAAGACAGACAGAGAGAGGCAGGTAACTGAGGTTTAATCAGCTGACTGTGTCACTATTAGTCCCCGAGCTGAGAAATCACATCAGTGAACCATTCACTTCAGCTGAGGTAGACCCCCCCCCACACACACACACACCTAGATTTCCCCAAAACACACCATATAGAAGAAAGTGAGGCAGCGATGTAAAACAAACGGTCACATCTAGTGGACCAATTGAAAACTGCATAATAAACAGTCAGAGCACCACAACATTTTGTCCAACATCGTTTCTACCCCCTCTAATCCATCAAATCAATACTCTACGAACACATGTGATTCTATCATCAGTGACGTGGATGTATTCGCAGGGGGAAGGTTTGACGTGTCATACCTTCAATGGTAACACATCATATGGTTTGTGTTCGTGGCAGCCATCATGTTGGGACAGTAGGTGTCAGTTCTGGGTCCATCCATCCATCCATCAGGATGCAGAGCCATGTTGGAGCCCATTTCAGTGCTCACTGAGTGAAAGACAGGAAGGCATCCCGGACAAATCCCCACCCCATCGCAGGGCCTAAGTAGCTAGGACCTCACTGCCCTGCTCAAGGACCCCTTGACACACCCTCTGCAGGGGCCGGGGATAAAACCATCAGTTCAGGGGGGTTCTACATTAAATGGCGGGTCTCCTTCACAGAATATGACTCTCCATAAACACGTTAATGCTGAGGTTTGCCCTGGATCCTCCTCGGTTCCCCGGTCTCCGAGTGACGCGGCGGTCGACGGCTGTGCTAGTCAATGACCTGCCTAGATGGATTACACAATACCACCGGGGCTGAGCGTATTGCATAAAAGACAGGTTTTAGTGAGGGAATCTGCCCTCTGGAGATGGGTATCTGCCAGAAGCAGATCAAATCCATTCCCTCGCTTTAAGTGTGCTGTTGAAAGAAGTCTTCTACAGACACTCCCGTGTTGCTACAAGCTAGTTGTGACCTCTGGCTTCCACAGATGTATTGTTTCATGTCAAGCCAACGCAGGCTCCTAATTTGCTCATCATATGTTGATATAGGCTTCGAGTCAGATCCATTCCTTCCTGCTCATACCCTGCCAAGTTATCCACGTCGACTCGGCATGAAACTGCACCACTTGTACCACTGTGGTGGCAAATCTGACATGATTTGTTTAATTGGGAATGAGATTGGCAGAGATCACCTTCTAAAGTCTGGATTATAGACAGATGTGAGCAGAAAGATCAGCTCTGATATCTTATTCTTGGAAGTTATTCCTGCATTTGATCATTTTAGCTAAGTTTCTCCTTGGTGATCATTGCAACTCCTTAGAGGGAGCACATCGGCGGCCCTGCTCATGTTCCCAACGCCTCCACTGGGAAACTGTGAAAGTCCCCAGAGGCACATGTCAAAGTCTTTCTCATGTGTGACGTAAATGCTTTATTTAGGAGATCTGCTCTGAGAGAGTACATTCCACAACATTGTGCTGAGGTTCAATTCAAGCCAGTGTTGGTTTGGAAGCTTCAGGACCAAAATGGTGACATGAAGTCTTTCATTTTTATTGTTTTGATTATTGACAATAGTTCTTATGCTCTTGAAAACCATCCCATATGCTGATGTGAGAAAGGTTGCTTTTGAAAATACCTGAAACGCAGAAAATGTTCACAAAAACGTGATGTTCATAGGACGTAAGGATGTACGTTCACAGCAGACTGACTCTCACACAGACAAACGTCGAGGAGACACAATGGCCCAAAACGGATCGTCTTGTTCTCCTACTCGTCCCTTCAGGGTTCTGCATGTCCAGCGCTACTTTTCTTTTTTTTTTTACATAATCGGGATGTGTAGTGATTACACTGCATCACATTAGTGCTTCAGATACAAAAGCTGGAGATGTCCCGACGGATGATGTCATAGCAGAGCCTGGTCAGTCCGACTACAGCCTGTGGCTATTTGGCTGCCTACAGAACCACAACATTACTTTACAGTATAGACATGAAGTCCTCTTTAAACTAATCCTACCAGAAGTACTGTTGTATGCAATCACTCACAGTATTCAGACATAGCAACAAATCATAGCCATGAAGGAATATTGTGATGTTTCTCTGTGTGTGTGTGTGGGGGTGTGTGTGTGTGTGTGTGTGTGTGTGTGTGTGTGTGTGTGTGTGTGTGTGTATATAAATTAGCCAAAATATTAAAACCACCTGCCTAATACTGTGTAGGTCCCCATCACAGCACCAAAGCAGCTCTGACCTGTTGAGACATGGACTCCACAAGACCTCTGGGGGTGTCCTCGGGTATCTGAGACTCTAAAGAGCTGTAAGTTGAGAGATGGAGCCTCCATGGATCAGACTTGTTTGTACTGCACATCCCAAAGCTGTTGGATTGGATTGAGATTATGGGGAACTTGAAGGCCAAGGCAACATGTTGAACTCTTTGTCATATTCCTCAAATCATTCCTGAACAGCTTTTGCAGGGTGCATTGTCCTGTAGAAAGAGGCTGCTACCACCAGGGAGAACTGTTGCCATGAAGAGGTGTACCTGGTTTGTCATGGTGTTAAGGTAGGTGGCACGTGTCAAAGTAGCATTCCACCAGAAACATCGCCCAGAGCATCACACTGCATTGGCCGGCTTGCCATCTTCCCACAGTGCATTTCGATGCCATCTCCTCTGCAGGAGAAGGACTCGCACACATCGACATGATGTAAAGGAAAACATGATTCATCAGACCAGCCTAGCTTCCTCAACTGCTCCATGGTCCAGTTCCGATGCTCAAATGGCAATTCTAGGTGTTTCTGGCAGTGGAGACCACCTAGGCAGCCCCATACACAGAAAGCTGTGATGCAGTGTGTGTCTGACAGCTGTATCATGACCAGCAGTAAGTCTTTCAAGTAGTCTGAGTTACTGTCCCAATCTGTGGGTTGTGATGAAATAATCAATGTTACTCATGTCACCTGTCAGTGGTCTTAAGGTTTTGGCTAATCGGTGTATCTGCGTACACACAGTGGACATGAAAAGTCTACACCCTCAGGTTAAGATGGCAGCTTTTTGTGGTGCAAAAGAAATGAAACTGACACAAATCATGTCAGAACTTTTGCCTCCGTCAAGCTATAACCTATAAAAATAAAGTGAAAGTCGATCAGAAACGTAGGACCAGAACTGCAAAGCTTACAATAACCTGGTCGCATGAGTGTGGCCACCCTTAGAGCAACACTTTCTTGAAGAATCTTTTGAACTCATTACAGAGCTCAGTCTTTTGTGATAAGAGTCTGTCAGCTTGGCACATATCTTGACTCAATAGCATTTTCCCCTTCTTCCTTTCATAAACGTAGCTCCATCAGATGGGCATCTCCTGTGCACAGCCCTCTTCAGGTCAATCCACAGATGTTCTCCTGGATTCAGATCTGGGCTCTGGCTAGGCCTTTCCTAAACACTGGTCTTCTTTAGCTGAAGCCGTTCCTTTGCTGAGGTGGATGGATACTTCTGGTGAATGAGTCTGAAAACAGCCAGTTATAAAAGGGTGTGCACACCTATGCAACCAGGCTACTGTACGTTGTCTTTTTGTTCGTTTCCTAAAATGTTTCCGATATTCTCCACTTTATATTTGTATAGGTTACACGTTCACATTAAGGATGGCAAAGCTCCGACACAAGTCCTTCTGGTCGTATCCTCGACATCATGCCAAGCCACCATTTTAACATCGTGTAGACTCTCTATAGCCACCGTGTGCGCATGTTCACAACTTAAGTAAGGCGAGTCAAGTTTGTAAGGTCACTGATAAAGCTTCGGGTGCATTTAAATGCCTTCTAACAAAGAAACGGAGATGCACCTCTCTACCATGCTGTATATAGTACATCAGTGTTACACAGTAATTCATACAGGTCCACATAAGACATATTGAACGTCGACCACACATGCTTCTCCTGTGTCCAGGTCGTCAAAAGGTATTGTTGTTAACCTCCTGGCAGTTTCCGACTTGCGCTGTCCTTTTGTCTTCACCGGGTTAAGGTGTAGTGGCGTAGCGCTCTGTCAGTGTACTATGAAATAACAAACAACTTCTGACATTAATAAAATCAAGCCAGTGACTATCACCAGTGTTTTACGGGACAAAGTGTAAAAGCACACAGCACGCGCGGGTGTGTTCTGTCGGTAGCTCCTCTTTAATGGTCCGTCTGCTGACAAAGTGCATTTCCTGCTATTACTGGAGCCAACGGAAGGAAAGTAGTCTGGTCCCTCTGCTCATTTGGCACCTCATTAGCCATCTGCTCCAGACACATTCAGCTGTGACTTGGTCAGTTCCAAGACTTACAGTGACTTAAAAAGCCCATCTCCTCTCACATCTGTCAGCTTGATCCAGACAGCAAAGCGCCTCAGTCACCACATCACTTTAGGGAAATTAAGTCTGCAATTGCGTTAAGAAGCAGACGTGCGTTTGGCTCGCATTGTGAAAAGACGGCAGGAAAGCTCTGTACAAACTGTTTGAGTCCAATGGCAAAACTGGAACCAGTGATAATGGTCTTTATACATCCAAAGGTGCATGACATCTTCTGTTGTCTGGAGCACATGCAGTGAATTCCTGCTGTGAGAACCACGCTGGGAGGCCACTGACTCTCTCAGGGCAGAGAGCAACCATTCTCGGTGGAATTGAAAACAGTTTGAAGATTACAGCCCAGGTACTAAACCATCCCAGTTTCCAGGCCACAGCCAGTAAAGACACTCAGCAGTACACGGACCAATAGATCAAGTTGAAGATGATGTACGCACCGGGAAAGATCATGCGGGAATAGGTGTCGATGGCGTGTGTGTTCTGGATGATCCGGAAACCGCGGATGCCCTTTTTCTTGGTTCCCGTGGACTCTTTGTCCAGGGCAAGGTGAACCACCATCCTCTCCTGCTTCTCCGGCGGGTCCTCAGCCATGATGGGGGCCCGGGTGTAACCCGCCAGGCTGTTGGCGTCAGCCTCACTGTAAGTCCCGTCCAGCATCATGGTTTTGGTGTGGGACATACCGCAGGTACAGGGCAGATTCTGTGACCGGTGGAGATGAAGACACCATGGGGACATAAAAGACAGTGAAGTTCTGTTATGAGCTGATAGTTGAAAACAGAGTTCAATCAATCGATTGATCGATCAATAAAGTTCGCCTTCATTTAACAGCCAGCTAAGTTTGCACATGACAGGAGTTCTTTCCTGATTCACACTCAACAGTAAAAGACTGAAATGAAAACCGCATTAAGGAAACCAATAGAAAATATCCAAGAATATACAAATTTATGGATGAATGATAGCATCAATGGATTAAAGAATATCGTAATATTGAAACATCTAAATGTCTGTACCGACAGGTTTGCTTTACGTGTCACCATTAGTGGGGGTGGAGACAGACATAGATGGAGCTTGGGGATTAAGGCCTGATACCCTGTGGTAAGTTTGAATCTGCAGCCAAATGCATGTCACTTCCTGAAATGCGCACTCTACCAATGAGCTATCATAGCCCCCAAATCTAAATGCCTGTATTACAGGTGAAAAAGAAAATATGGAATACTAGGCATCTTCATGTACAGAGTGCAAGGAATTAGAAAATGTATTTACAAAGTAGGTCAAATCTATGTATACGTATGCATTAATGTATGAATACCTGTTCTGTGACTTTTTCTCGAAGCTTTCGGTCTTTCCCGTCCCTCACGGTGGTCAGGTAGTTGACGGCTGCATACTCCAGCACCGACAGGAAGACAAAGACAAAACTGACCCACAGGTAGATGTCCACGGCTTTGATGTAAGAGACCCTCGGCATGGAGGCGTTGACCCCGGTGATAATGGTGGACATGGTGAGCACTGTGGTAATACCTGAAAGAGGAGCAACGTGTTCAAACCGTGTGTGACCACAGCTGTCGAAGAGGCTATGTTAAAACCATTAACACCATAATTAAAGGGTAATAATCTACATATTACAAAATGGCACTATGTAAATTAATGTATCCACACTCTACTCCCTGTTTAATCTCATTCACAGCTCTAAGAACAGCGCACAGGTCATAGATGTGAAGCTCTCTTTTTACAAAATGGTTATTCTGCTATCAAGAAGGAGGTAGAGTGTGCATCTCCCATTCAGGCATCGTGGGTTCAATCACAGCACAGGGCATCAGGAAAAGGTATCCTGCCTGCTTTAATCCCCCATGCTCAGTAAATGTGAGGCATTCATTTTAAAGTGCTTTGAGTGGTCGGTAGCCTAGAACAGTACTATATAAAAATGAGTCCGTTTACAAATTAGGGAGATTTTCACTTCGTGCTTAAGAATTATTGTGCATTGACAATACATAACCATGGGCTATTGCAAAAGTTAATGCAACAGGATTAGGCCTTTGTAATGCAAATACGATCCTATTATCTTTAACGACTCTGCAGCCTGTCAGCTCTGTGGGCAGAGCCTGACAGTAACACAGTCAATGTTTAGAGCTTCAATATTCATAAAGGAGTTGGCCACATGAAGTAATTGCAAATACTCATGCCATCCCTGGAGACTTGGCACCAGAATTTAAGAAAGTACATAAAACTTAATAATGACAGATGGCCTTGGATAAAGCCTCCATCCAAATGAATGGTAATGAAGAATGAAGAAACGGCCACTCACCTAAGGAGACCCTGGCAGGAACAGCCCTGCGGTCGATCCAGAATGACACCCAGGACAGCATGACCATCAGTGTGGCTGGGAAGTAGGTCTGGAGCAGGAAGAAGAAGATGTGACGCCGCAGAGTGAAGTTGATGTAGAGCCGGTTGTACCAACCTGGAACAAAAAGCAAAGAAATAAAACATATCTAAACGATTTTTTGTTTGTGTGCCCCCCTGATAGTGCATGGAGGTGACTTTTTTCTTCAATTAAGATAAAATCGGATTATCAGAAACCCAAAAACTGATGAGGGAGACATGCCACCCAAGACTTCGACAATAAACTCTACCTGTGCTGCTGTAGAAAGCCAGTCTGGATGTGGTGTGAAACTTCTGGATGAGGAACTGGGAGAGAGAGATCCTGTCGTCTGTACTGAGGGACTCATCCCCGCTTTTCCAGTACAGCATCAAGTCCTCATCCGTGTACGCATCTAAAGGGGTAGAGATGAAAGGAAAAAACATTAATGGCTTTCTCTTGAGTCACTCAATAATTTGAGGTCTTTTGTCATCAGACTTTGAGCCAGAGGCATGGAACCAGATTCACATAAAGAAACATCCTCTCAAGTGGCATTTGTTATTCATGATTTTAGTCTAAAGAAAAAGCTATGCGCTTTACAGTTTTAACTTTAAGAAAAGTCAGCACCTCTTTTGATTGTTAGGGTGAACTCCATCTGTTCAAACATATATTCCATATTTCAAAGTCTTTATAAAAAGCCTGTGATGGAATGGTGACCTTTCCAGGGTGTTTCTCTGCATTTTGGCCAATGCGTGCTGGGATAGGCTCCAGCATGACCCCCAGACCCAACTTCAGATAAGTCGGTTGACGATGGATGGATAGATGATGGATGGATGGATGATGGATGGCTGGCTGGATGGACATCTCATATCTATTTAAATAAACCACAAATTTTAATTGCTTTCATTGTTGTGATGGTAATGTGCTTTGTGCCTTGAAAGTTGGAGGAACTGAGCTCAGGTTGACTGTGAAATACTCACACAGTGCCTGTGTAATCAGGGGAGACCATGAACATTGAAAGTAGATAATGACAACAATCCTGTCAGCAGCAATGGATCAAATTCAACAGGGGGGGGGTTGGTTGGACAGCTGTGTATTGTTCCTTTATCAATCTATCATACAAACGTAGGAAAGGATGAGTACTCACAGCTCTCCAGCTCCAGCGTGCAGGTCTGTGAATCTAGAGGGAAGCGGCTGAAGTCCATGTTGCAGGCAGCAGTGACAGTAACCCTGGAGGAAGATGAAGAAATGTGTTCATGGTACCATACACCACACCACCATGAGCATCATGCATGCATCAGGACCTGCCAACTCTAATCTCACTGTGATCTACACTGAGACTCTATAAGAAAGGCCCAGTGGGTTTGACCGACCCCCCCCTCCAGTGTGAACTTCCTGTCGGGGCAAATCTTTGTTGTTCACCATGAGAACAGCAGCAGCCCTCAGAGCTTCATGTCTGCATCGATATATATGTATGCATGCATGAGTGTGTGCGTGCGTGTCTGTGAGGTTTAGTTGCCTGACGACACCTCGTGCCCCCACCTCAGGCTGTAGAGGACGTGGCCATCGGGGAACACCCGCAGCATGATGTTGTCAGTGGTGGTGTCGTGGATGAACGACCTCTTGGAGTGGACAAAGAACACGTCTGGCACCCAGATCTTCTTTACCAGGCGTCCATCAAAGGTCATGCTCTTGTTGGTTGTGCTCGGGAAGGCCAGCCGTTCGTCCTTCCAGTAGTGACGCAGATACAGGGTCATGGTGAAGTCCTGGGCAGGGACAG
>OMLC01042629.1:0-17024 GCA_900302585.1 Regalecus glesne | reverse complement strand
AGGGGGATGAGAGAGGGGGTGGGGGGTTAGAAAGGGGTCCACTCACATCAACAGCATCTAGATTAAATCTGTCTCGGAGGCTTCTGAAGCAGAAAGCCTTTAGACACGGGCCCCAGCGGCAGATGCAGCTTCTGGTGTATTATACGCCTGTAGGATTACTCTTATTTAGCACCAGGTTGGCCTGGATTATATGGATTGCTTATGATCACATATATAGAGCGCTGTCAACCAGATCCAGAACATATGTTTTACCGGGATCTGAGCTGAGACTCTACTGGTCCTAGAAAACGCTGGCGCCGTCCTTGCCATCGCAGAGCACACATGATGCCCCGCCTTATTGCAGGGCATCGCCCTTCTGTCACTCTCTCCCTTACAGTGTTATGTAAAAGCAGATAAGTCAGGAGTAAAGGCAGCGGCAACATATTGCAGGCTCTACCAAACCACTATGAAAGCACCTCTGATGTTGTGTGAGATGGCTTTAGGGAGATCTTTGAATCCTGTGGGCCAATGAACCACAAACTACTTTGATCTGGAATCTAAGTTTTCTGAGGAGTGACATTTTCGTATCTTTACAACAGTGAATCCAGAGGATGTGGTGGTGTTCGGTGTACGTTTGATCACTGAGACATCTGTGACATTACAGTTTGAAGGTAACTTACTGAAACCTATCTGGATGATCAAGCATTCGTTAAATAAGTGATAAAGGGACATTTTTTATGGAGTGCTTTGCACTTGTCTCGGGTACCGTGGTAACTTAAGTGGTAAAGATCCTGTTATGGGTCACCACAGCAGACCATCATCTCCATCTCTTCCTGTCCTCTACATCTTCCTCTGTCTCACCAGCCACCTGCATGTCCTCCCTCACCACATCATAAACCTCCTCTTTGGTCTTCCTCTTCTCCTCTTGCCTGGCATCTCCATATTCAGGATCCTTCTCCCAGTATACCAGCATCTCTCCTCCACACATGTCCAGACCATTTCAGTCTGGTCTCTCTGGTTTTGTCCCTAAACCCTCCACCCAGAGCTGTTCCTCTGATGTACTGGTTCCTGGTCTGGTCCTTCTTCATCACATCCAAATGAAAATCTTAGCATCTTTGGTCTCTAGTAATTGTTAATAGAAAACTAAACCCTTCTCCTCCACAGAACATGGTTAGAGTAGAGCCAACGTCAGACTGAAGATAGAAACGGAGGGTAACCAGATAACAGATCTGTCTGACATCAGGGAGGAGAAATCCTTTATTTTCAGCTAGTCTCTTAGCTTCCCCAACATGGAGGCTGTGAAGCATTTCTGTACTTAAGGCTGAAAGGTGGAGTATCAGTACATCCAAGAGATCTGTAGCAAAGCAGTCTTTCACATGTTTGCAGGGGTTGGCTCCGTGTGACAGATCAAACTGCATAGTCAAAACAGAGCCTCTCGGGAGAGCGCATAAGAACTGCTGCATTTTCATCCATCCACAGCTATTACTGCATGTGATCAAAAGTGATTTATCCCTCGTCTCCTCATACTTAGTTTGAAAAAAAAGAAATCAAATAAAATGAGGGTGTGGACCCTGTGTGCGGCCTACGTCAAATGGGTCTCGTACCCCTGTATGATGTAGCACAACTCAAAGGAGGATGACGGTGATGTGCATTAATCCCCAGACATCCGATAAAGTACACGTTTTCTCCCTCAAGGTGGTTGTATCCCAGCCCCTGCAGAAAGCATGTCAAAGAGTCCTTGAATAAGACACCGAACCCCCAACTGCTCCCTGGGCTCTGCGGCTACTCACTGGAGTTGGTCCCCTGTAGCTGCTTACTGCTCCTATACAATAGGATGGGTTGAATGCTGAAAACACATTTCAATGTATGTGTGTACAATGATGAATAAAACTTCTTCTTCTTCTCATTTTTTGTTGAAGTCAAAATGACAGCTCTTTCTTCCACCATCCCAGACCCATAACAACATACTTATGCCTATGCCAATACACTCAAGATATATCCTCAAAAAGTTTCAAAGCCTATGTTCTAATTTATCACAGATGGCTCTCAGGGGCAGCAGTGAACTCATTCGTAGAACTCTTTTTTTTGCAGTTCAATTTGGTTGTGTGACAATATGTCATTAACAAATTACTGACCGGCGTCATCTGCCGTCATTCATTTTGTCCCATCTGTTCCAATACAATTAACATCCAATTCTGGACACCCAACCCTCGTCCTCCCACAAGGGAGCTTGCACAGTGTCAGGACCTCAGTTAGGAGTCGAATTTGGAGCTCGAGAACAGAAGGCTCATTCAATTATATTATAACACAGCATGAATTTGGCCCTTTACCCCAGACAAAAGGAAGTATAGATAAAACAACGAGCCTTCTGTGCTTGTAACTATATTGTAATACAACATGACTTTGGCCCTACACCCTGGACAAAATGAAGTGAAGTCATTTTTATATAGGGCTTTTCTGTTCTAGGCACTATTCAACAGGATTTACTATGTATGTCTCACATCTACTGAGCATGGGAGATTAAGGCTGGATGTCCTTTTCCAGACACTCCGGAGTGGGAACAAACCCCTGACGCCTGATTTGGAAGCATGTTCTACCACAACCAGATATATCTCCAATTACATTTTGATTTGTGAGTTATTTTTCTATTAAGTTGCATGGGCACTGTGATAAAATTTAGTAAATATATCAAATATATAATATACAATATCTACAATTGAGTTCTGACTATTTGTGATGTGAATTACAGACATCTATAAGTCTATATGAGACTAGTCTTAACTCAAATTCCAGGTATCTTCACTTCAGTTCTGACTGGTCCTAATTGCACCATCAACAGAGCTTTTAATCCCCCTAATGCTCCAAAATAAGAAATCAGCAATCAGTCAAAATGCAATTGTAGACACGGTGGTCGGAGTCTGGTGTGAGGATTGTCACATCACAATCAGGAGCTTTAGTGAGAAGAACAAAACAAAAAATCACATCTCAAGAGCTAAGCAGCTCTCTGAAGGTATTCTCAGGATGTGCTTTAACAGATATTCAGAGTGCAAATAGACAGCAATGCCTTAAAAACATGGTGTGCAGAATCATGTCTGTTATTTTAATACTCATTAGGTTGCATTTAAAGGAGAACGCTCTTGTGATGTTTTGTTAGCAGGCTTCAGCCGTAAAAAGACCTTAGCATTTCCTATATTATAAGGATTTCATGCACTGTAATCAGAGTGGGAAACACAAAACTGAAGCTCTCAAACATGTCTGACTCCTCCGCTTGAGGTCACAACCTGTGACATAACCACAGGACACACTCAAGCAAGAATGATTGGGGAGCTTGTCTATGTTCCCTAACCCAAACTTAACCCAACCCTAACTCAGTCCCTAATCCCTGTGTGGGCGTTGCATGTTCTCCCTGTGTCTGTGTTCCTCCATACATCAAAAAGACAGCCATGTCAGGGCCAATACTCCTGCCTGTGCCTCTGAGCAAGGCAATAGGAAAAAGAACTGGAGTTAGTGGCAGCTGCTCACTGCTCCTATACAATAGGATGGGTTGAATTCAGAGAGCACATTTTGTTGTATGTATGTATGTATGTATGTATGTATGTATGTATGTATGTATGTATGTATGTATGTATGTATCTATGTATGTATGTATGTATGTATGTACAGTGAGAAATGGATAAAGCTTCTTCTTCTCACCTCAGTTCATGAGGGAACATAGTGCTGACCCCAACTGCATTATTCTGACCCATTTACTCTCTATCTGGGAACTCACATTAAACAGATAAACTATTGTTATCCAATTCATCAAAACCATGTGTCAATGTAACTTAGTTGAAAACTGTTTTTGGCTGAAAGCTTTAAATGTTGGCAACTTTACAGTCCAGTTCTTCCCTTCACGCCCACTCTTGTCTGTCCGACTCCAACAGTATCCCCCTACAGGTTAAACATGGGTGCCTTACTCTAGTTACTTTGAGTTTTTATTCCCCCGTTAATTGTAACAGATTACATCCTCGTCATTTCATAATCAGACTGACATCATCTCCATGTATGTAATCCTGTATCTGTACCCTGTGAGTGTTTGGGGATAATTCCGGGTGATCGAGCGACTCACCATGTCAACTTCTGATATGCTGTCCAAGCTCTCCACCTGGACGTCAACTCCAACAGGGACGGCCGGACCTGTGGACAGATTCAGTACATGTTAGTGAAGTTCACCTTCTGACAGAAACTACACTGGGAAACATGGATCATACATATTTCACATAGAGCTAAATGCCTTGTCAGTCTCCATGTCTGGCATTGGTAGGTATGGAAGAAGAAGTTTCCATCCATCCAACAATCCATCGTCAACCGCCAATTGAAATTTGGGTCATGTAGCCATGCTGGAACATGTCCCAGCACTCATTGGGCAGAAGGTGGGGAAACACCCTGGACACAGCACCACTCCATCGCAGGGCTTGAGCATGGGTTCAGTGTCTTCCCCCCCATTTGCATCTATTTGGGGTTGTAGTACATGAACCAATGGAAAATGGACAATTTTAAGGTGTGAGTTTTGTTAAAATGTTAGTGTGTCCCAGTTCTGAGCCTGTCAATCCCCTCGCTACACAGTCAACCCCCTCCACATGCAGTGAACCCCGTCCCTACACAGTGAACCTCCTCCATACACAGTGAATCCCCTCCCTTCAATCATCTTGAATTTCCGCCACCCAAAATAAAAGGCAGAGATGCGGTACCTAGCTAATCCGCGACAAACATCTCAACCAGTTGGGTGTGAATGCTTGGGTTAAACGGAGCTCAATATTTCTACATTCTCGCTGGTTTCCATTATCTCCGGCTGATTGAGGGGATTAGATTTAACCTCAGTTTGGGATTTAGCAGGGATATAGAAACTGCATCTAATCATCGATGTCAAAATAAAACCCTGCACCCTCTTTTGTATTTGCTGCAGCAGGGCATGAAGTCTCAGCGCATTGGCCCCCGCGGTCATTGTTTAATCTGTGCTGTGGTAGAAAGTGCCAGGCTTACGCAATGGGTGGCAAAGCTGTTACCTGGAAGAGGGGTATTAACTCATGCCCGGCGCCAGATGTCTGTCTGCTGTGTGCCCTCCCGTCCCTGTCTCACACCATATGCCACCTATCAGGTCCCAGATAGGGTAAAATGCTCCAGGCCCCCTTGTTGGGGTAAGGCGGCACCGTTTGACCGCATGTCAGGAAAATGCTGTGAGGGAAGAGAAGCAGCGTCACGCGGATTACAGGATGAGATCCGACCGGTGTTGGACCAAATATATGTTGATGATCTTCAATGTCCGCAACTGTTCACCAGAGACCTGGGCAACGCCACACACAGATGTCTGTCATCATTGGAGACAAAAAGGAGGTTCCTTATCCCACCAGAGGATTCCCCTTTGCCATCTTGCCTGATGGTATCAGCACATTATCTTATGTCACTGCCAAATGGATGACAACCAGCAATACATCACAGCAAAGCTAGGTTACATCAACCCCGGGCACCCTCCTGCTCCTCCTCACCCCTGGTACCATTGCAGCATGGGCTATTTCAAATGAGGCATGAGGCGACATGGCCCTGTGGTCTCCTCACATCCCTGCAAGTCTGGTGAATGCCGAGCATCTTGAGTTGTAGGCGTAAACACACCAGCCAATAATAAGTCAGAAGAGCACAAACACTGCAGCCAAGTACTTAGTGGACTGATGGCTTCAGTCCTCTGACTTCTTGTGAGGCGCTCTGAATAAAAACAGCCTCCTCTCACCCATGTTTGTGATTCTTAAATGGACTTATCATTAAACACTGAAGGACGTATTCACGTTAATACGCGTCCACATCAACACATCTTCATGACTGACTAACTAACACTGACATGCTTGCAGGCTGTGATCTTTATGGTTATGAGAAATTGTGTGTGTGTCTGAGGGGAAGGGGGGGGTTCTTTGTCATGTACCAGTAGAGACCCACCCATCCATCATCAACTGCTTCTCTGAAATCAGGACAGACCACCAATCTTCCAATATCCGAGCACCACCCTACGTCCTAAGCTATGCCACCCCTGCAGTAATTATGTAGTCTCTAAACAGATCCTGGTCCCTGGGTTTGGCATCTTCTTTCTACAGGGTGCGTGATTCCTCCCCCTCTCATCTAGATCGCTTTACTCATTCTGAGTCTGTGGGAATTTGAGAAGAAAATCATATGTTAAATGGCTTTCTGGCCTCACGGGGCTGATCCCACTGTATTTCCTATCAGGGCTTCACACTCAGGTTGCTGGAGGAATGTAATTATTCAGAACATATCAGCCTCACATTACAGAGAGGCTTTGATGCATTTTATGCATCTTGTACACCCACTTTACATTCTGTGAGTATTTGCCATATGAGTGGTAGAGCTCGCTTCGGGAAATGACAAGCCAGACATTTGGGCTTTCAAGCCCACCGCAAGGCATCAGGAAGGGCATCTGGCCTTAATACCCCAACTTCCATCTATGCCTATCTCCACCCCTACAACGTGGAAACTAATCAGAACACGTAAAAACAGACCCCAATTCTGAAATTGGATGTGATATGCTTTGATATACATATATAAACATATCTATATATGAAATATACATGCACGTGTTATCATTTCCCTCTTACCATGTTCAACTGCTGTTATTTTGCTCACCTTATATACTAAATATATTACATGACCCCTACACATTTAAACATGCTCTATTGCTGTGACTGTCAGTTGTCATAAAACTCTTCAATATTCTACATTCCTGTTGGCCCTCTATCTCATTCTCTCTCTCTCTTACACTGTGCTTTGTGATCATACAACTCTAGTGAGGGCCATACAGCATAGAATCGTATGAATATGTGCATTTAGGAGGGGGCTGGCTGTATCCGTTTCACCTAATGAAGCCTGACTGCTCCTCTTTTCACGGATTAGCAACTGTAAATCCACTATTGGTTGGACCCAGCAAGATTAGACAGCTAGGCCTATGCATTAGACATCCACCACTGCAGCTGGATAGAAATCCCATTGAAACATGCCTTTAGTGGGAGCAATAACACAAACATGACTAACGTAATAACATCTCATTCCGCCCTGCTGGACGCCTTCTTAAATCGGAGGGAAGAGGGGTAAGGCAGCCTGCATAAATGGTTGCACTGCTGGGAATTGGAAGTAGATGTGGTAAAACACCCAAGCCCATACATCATTTGATGGGTCTGACATCCTGCAACTGTTAAGCGTTATCATGCTAGGGCCTCTGGTGGCGTAGGGGGTTAAGGCACTGTTCAGTGCATCTCTGTGTCATGCAGTTGGGTGTTCAGATCCCGGCTGTGGAGTTTCCAACCACGGCCAGAGGCCCATAGTTAGTGGGGCATAATTGGCTAAGCCTCACATGGGTGTAGGGGTTAGGTTGAATAAAAGGATTCTACGTTTGCTAGTGGCCCCCCCTGGGTCGTTTGGGCGCTCACGGTTAAATGAAGGGAAAGTAATCTTGCTTCGTTCTCCTCCGACAGCCAAGCACTGTGCTTTCCCTGCGAGACAGTGATGTGTGAAGTAGTCGTCATGTGACTTTGAGGAGATACATGCTACGGCTTCCTCCTTCCTGTCGATGCTCTAGAAGGGCATCAAAGTGACAGACCCAGCCATAGGCAACTTGGGGAATTCGGGTGGGGAAAGAGGGGATTAAAAAAGTTATCATGCTTTATTAGGGCCACATCCACTTGAGTACAGGGGATGAAAAAAAAATGAAAAAAAGATTCCCTTATCAGTCCCACAAGGGGAAATTTGGAATTCTCTCCATTTTAACCCATCCTATTGTATAAGAGCAGTAAGCTGCCACCATATGCTGCTCTGAGAGTATCTAGGGGTTCAGTGTCTTGCTCAAGGACACCTCGACATACTTTCCACTGGACTGGGGATCAAACCTGTAACCTTCTGATTGCCAGACAACTGCTATACCCACTGAACTATACCGCACATTAACGGAGGACTCTTCAGTAGCAGCTGTCAAATTTGATTGGCTGATGGTTGACAGCTATCGTAATCTGTACACATACATCTGTTGATGCTCTTGGACACATATTTAGTGATGCTCCTGGGATCATTGGGTGTTTCAGGTCTTTCACCATCACACACCCTCCTCCAGGTGACCCAGCAAGGCCTGATCAGACCCCAGCTTGTGTCCAGATGGCTAGTTGCTAATGATCCCCATGGCGTGCCTTTTTTGAGCCATGGCTATCTTGAGACCCTCACTGCTGCATTAGTGATACTGCGGATGGCTCTTCTCCTCCTCTCTCCCCTGATGCCCAGATCAATGAACGGTCTGGCTAAAGAATGCCCTGCTGATTATGAGACTATTATATAACATTAAGTGACAACACACAGCCATACATATTTGTACCACTCAACGGCTCATCTGGTAATTACTGTGAAACCTCACCTCAGTGAGACTGGGACCTAAAAGAAAATAATGTTCATGACTTGCTGCCGATTGGTTTATATGGAAGTTACCCGTTATGTTGGTAGATGTGGGTGCAAGTCAATGAATACTTGGATCACATCCAGCGCTTTACCTATGCTCCCATCTATAGGGTTAGTGGTTGTGCCAGTAAGGGCATCCGATATATAATCTGGCCAAGTCAGTATGATGATGTGATAGGACCATATTGGATCAGTTGAGGCCTGGGTTAACAACGGCTGCCACTAGTGCTCTGACCTCACAGAGTACTGATGGAAACCATAAGATCCACCAAGAGTAATAAAATGATAATGATGATGATGATGATGAGGTCTTGATGCGTGACCAATAATCGAGTAAGTAGATCACAAACAATTGAATCAGTTCATCTGGACACAGTTGATTCAACTGCTTTGGAAGAAAGGGAAGGAGAGGAAGAAGAAAAAGAGCCCCGTTTTTTGGTGTCAAGATCGTAGCAGTAGAAGAAGATACAGAAGCTAGCCCGCTACAACAGTCACAGTAGCGGTGGTTTAAAACAAGATGGCCGCTGCTTCAACCACTCTGCCACATCGAGTCTAATGCTAATGTAATTTCTACTCGTTACACTTCTATGTCGTAGGCAACAAAATCTTTTGGATTCCCCTTGCTATGAATGGAGCCGTGTTCTGCATTCCAATATACAAACACACACTCACACGTTCAGCGGTGTGTCTGACAACATGCCGTATTCGCTATCAGTCCTCAGCAGAACAGGAGCGTCCGTGTAAGAGGCTTTCATTAGTAACACTGGTGCTATTAGAAGCCGGGAGGAACATGGAGTCTCCTCAGCTGGATGAACGGAGAGATTGTCGGGAAGTAGCGCGGGGGGGGAGCTTACAAACACGCATTAAAGTCAGCTTTTCACGGCGTTTTAACGGGACAATCACACTCACCCTGTCGTGGGTAACAAAGCTCCGTGTTCCGCCGAGGAAACAAGACACGCAGGGTGTAATTTGACATGAGACTTTTATCTCCTTCGGCCCCGCGGTTCAAACGGCTGCAAACGACACAAGAGGTCAGCCAAAGGCGGAAGATGAAGACGAAGAAAACGAGCGAAGAAGAGTATAAACCGGAAAGAGGGAGATGAAGAAGAAGAAGAAGAAGACAAAATGGCGTGCTGCCCTGGGCAACAGGCTACAATGGCAGGCTTTCTGTTAACATGGTGGATATGAGGAGTGTGTAAGTGATGTTAAGCGTCAACAAACTAGCCCCTTATCTTGTAGAGTCTTTGTACATGCTAGGGGCGTTCACGATGCGGGCCATTTGATGGGTCATTGTTAGCATTGGTGAGCCGATGGGAACCGGCCAACCCTGTCCACTCTTGTTTACCATCAGTGAAGAAAGTTGTTGGGTACTTCTCCCCGTGTGGTGCATCTCTAGACGTAGTGGTATCAGCAAAGATCACACGCTGTGTGTAAGGGTTTGTCTGCTTCAAGCTGCGAGCGCTGCTCTGTTCCTGTTCCAGTCGCTGCTCTCTTCACATTTCTCACAAGAGCGGCAAATAAATAAATAAATAAATCAGTGCCTCTACTACCGAGTTTTGACCCGTCGTCTGTACAACCCTCTGCAGAAACAATCACTCAGACAAGCGTAGCAAGATTCAGGGACTTACCCGGCGACGACCGAGACCGACTCGGGACACACACGCAGACCTGGTGGCCGTGGGTGGAGAACTGAGGACGTTAAGATGGTGTAGAGGAGTGATGGGTGGGGGGGCAGTCCTTACCTGCAAAGGCTGGCCTCATAGTGAAATCGTGATCATCTACACGCAACAGGTGGTCAGGCTTCACCTTCCGGGTTTTGGTCCCGTCCACCACTTTCTTGGAGAGCGGCCTGGCACCATGCAAGTAAACACACACACGGACACATGACACATGAGGGTGAGTTTATTTTAAGACCACTTCCTATTGACCACCGTGTCAGATCAGATAGCTGAGAGCAGACTTGTATATACGGGGACGTATGCTGCGTGGTCTGTTGACGGGATTTGGGGTCAGACTCCATGTGTACGCACAGAGGATGATGGCGAGGTCTGTGCTGCATTTTGCAGAGGGATATGATGGGGACGTCGTTATAACTCACGTAAACCACCCACCACAGACTCACGACCCATATTATAGGGTCTCTTAATATCAATCTCCTACCCAGCCATACTGGAGCTGTTGTTGGAGTCCCTAGACGCCCTTTACCAAACCCAAATCACTGCTGTGATTCATGTGCTACATAGATTCCGTGATGCCACCAAATATACTTAAGAGAGTGAGTCTAGCGTGTTGTTGCCCTGTTAACGTCTAAAGGGATCCCCGCAGTAGCGGTGCTGATGTCAGCCATGCATCTGCGCATCGGTCGCCCGGAGAGTCGGACTGCGCTCTGGCGCAGCACCTTTACGCACAGATCCATCCCGACGCGTCTTAACCGCGGTGTCACTGCACACGTCGCATCTTCCTCACAGGTGAGCAAGTTTCGGCCTGAGACGGGGAAATAAGCGGTGACGAGTCGCACCTCAGGAACTGTGGAGGGACGAGCTGCGCTGTAGGAAACCGGAGGAGGAGGAACAAAAGAAGTTCGACACTTACGCGCCTTGTTTGTGGGAATCCACCGCAGAGGACCAGCGCTTCTTTCGGCTTCTGTGCTTTCGGCACTCTCCGACGAGAACCAGGCAGAGCAGCAGAAGCAGGAGCCTGGTGTAACGCGGCATCATGGACGCGCTGTCACAAATCTTCCGCTCTGAGTGCCTTCAGCTCGGTGTCCGCAGCAGCGACGTGAGCATCGCAGCATCTCTGCTCCACGGATGCGGAAGGTGGGATTTGACACGTCGAGTCAACGAAGGAGCGGCGCTGTTTGGTCGCAGACACGCTGCTGTGAAGTGTGCCGGGAGCTTTTGTCGCCGGTACTGCGTGACCTCCGGCGGGGCGTCCTCCCCTCCCCTGTCTGCTCTCAGCATCAGGACCACATGTGGCGGGAGACGGCATCCTCCGTCCCGCTGACGTAACCTCTGGGATTTACACATCTGTCTCGTCACGTTACCAAAAGACGAGTCTGCGCCCATGCCTCGTGTGAACTGTCGTCTTCAGGCACATATAACTTATATGCGCAGGCATGTGAATGGGAAAGACGCGCCCCCGCTGCCACAGCAGGAATGTGGGTAATTGTGTCAATTGAGACGAATGTTGAGAAAAAAATGAACATTAATGAGCAAATAAAAACACACAGCCATGACATGTTTATTCTTTTCCTCATTTCTGGTGCCTCGTTGTGGGGAAGAATACAGCTTAATATGGACAATTTTATAGAGCTCCCCCCTGAAAGTCTCAGAGCAGCCTTTCAAGGGGAGCTTGAAACCCTCTCAGGGAGGCCGAGCTCCCCTTAGCTCCCCAGTTATTCCAACACTGGCTACGGATGAGGCAGGGGAACATTATTCTCCCACCTCCCCCTGTACAAACACACACTGAGTTTTATATATATATATATGTGTGGTGGTATTAAAGCTGTCTGGTCAATTCACCTTTTCCAAATATCAAGTGTAACTTAATGAATGCCAGATTAAAGAGGAGAGAGGTGATGCATTAAGACATGCGTTCAAAGGGATGGCCTACCACGAGCAATGGGAGATTGGTGGCTCGAATCTCTGACCCCTGTAGGAAGTGTGTCAAGGTGTCCTTGAGCAAGGCACTGTGCTCCCCGAGCGCTGCTCTGCAGCTGCCCTCACTGCCCCTGTACAACAGGATGGGTTAAATCAGGATATTGAATTCAACCGGCCATGGTCGTGTGGCAATTTAACACTTTCCCTTCACTCCCACCTCATGGGCTCAAAGACAAACCCCCCACACACTCGGTGGGCCACCATTTAAAGACAACACACCCGAAAGGCTGAAACTCCCTCTGGGAGCTGTAGACACGCCAAACACCGTTTCTACACCGAGGAGACTGCTGGGTGTTATCAACATGCGTACAGCATCACCGACACTACACAACACGACGTGACTCACCCCGGGGCATGTTTGGGTGTAGATTCAAGAGATTTATTCTCTTTCGGTAGGATTATATAGGCGCCGGGCACAGACACACAGAAGGCATCGGCTCTTTAGAGAAAGTGGTTGTTAGTGGTGGAGACCTCCAGGATCAATACCCGAACAGGGACACGGCTCGAGTGTGAGCGGAAAGCTGCTAATTATGGCCCATCACACACACACAGCTGCTCCCCTGTGCAGGGTGTTGGTCACCAGCTCCGAGCTGCAGGTGTGCGACTGGAGCCCGGCTGCTGCTGTGGCCGTGATGGGCTGAGAGTTGATGTGAAGCTGCGTGGCCGTGACTCTGCAGCAGGCCTCCGTTAGGACGACGAGGTCGAGTGTACCTCCAAAAGTGAATACAAAACAGAAGTGGTGCTGATGCTGTGAATGCAATGTGACGTCTGGGTCTTATTTATGCAGATGGATGCAAACGTGGCTGTTTGACCTCCGAGGGATGGAGACAGATTTGAAGCCCAGGCTGTGCAACCTCCCAGCAGCAGGAAGACAGCTGAGAGAAGGTCTCACTGTCACGGCTTGTTTTAATGAAGCCGAGTGAAAAACGTGTGGCCATGGATGACAGATGAAAAGTGGCCCACGTGTTCCCATCGCAGTTCTATTTGTCCTGCAGTTCTCTTTAAACAAGTGGTGACATGTTGGATTAGGCCGACCATCCGTTTAGCGTTTTGGGACCGCGGTAGCTCAGTGGCAGAGTGTGTGCTTTGGGAGCTGACAAGCCAGAGGCCGGGGGTTCAAACCAACCGAAGGGGTCGAGGGAGGGCATCCAGCCTTAATCCCTCAAGCTCCATCTAAGTCTGTGTCCACTCCCACAACATGGGGACTGATGGTGGCATTTAAAAAGGACCTCTCATGTATGAGAGTGTAGGGAAGCTGTGATTTAACTGGGGAAAGGTGAAACGAGGCAACATAATTCACTCCGTGATGGAAAACAAGAGCTGCTATTTTAACAAGAGTGTGGAAAATGAGATTTTCAGACTCAAAATTACAATAAATCACCTCTTCAGATTCCAGAGGAAGAATGAACAGGAGCAGTATCACATTCCTGCAGTTGGAAAATAGAGCAAGTACCCTGACCGACGTACAGCAAACACAGCTGTGTGGCCAAAACACAAGAGCTCCACCTCTCAGTCTCTTCTCCATGTGACAGGAGAACAGGATCAGGCCTGCCACCCCTCAACACATAAACCACTACACTCAGACATCTTGAAACTGACCTCACAATCTTCCATTTCCCTATTTTAGCATAAGGGCACTAATAACGTTAATGGAACCCAGCCACTGGGGATGCACAAGCCAGTGCTGGTACCAAGCCTGCATAAATGGGCAGGGCTGCGTCAGGATGGACATCCAATGTGAAAGCTTTGCCAAATCAAGCATGTGAATCCGCTTTCCATACTGGATCAGTGGCAAGAGAGACCAGACTGAGATGGTCTGGACATGTGTGGAGGAGAGATGCTGGTATACTGGGAGAAGGATGCTGAATATGGAGCTGCCAGGCTAGAGGAGAAGAGGAAGACCAAAGAGGAGGTTTATGATGTGGTGAGGGAGGACATGCAGGTGGCTGGTGAGACAGAGGAAGATGTAGAGGACAGGAAGAGATGGAGATGATGATCTGCTGTGGTGACCCCAGATGGGAGCGGCCTAAAGAAGTATGCATATTCTGAGTACTCAAACAGTCAGGCAGGAGTCATTAGCTACAGGAGGCTGAAAGGGATATCCATTATCTATGCTGTTGGCTTCAGCCGCCACATGCTAGCTATTGCTGTGAAACCGGTCGACCCACCAGATGAGAAAAGCTGCAGAGGGCAAGCCGTGAGGAAGCTCTGCTGTCTACTGGCCTAGGGCTGAATCACACCAGAGTATTCTTAGCTTGAGCTCACCCTGCTTTGTCACCTTCCCTTACTTTCCCAATAGCCTGGGAACCAGAAGAATGCATGAGTTAATGTTTGACATTAGTATGAGTGGCCATCACCCAGCTCAGACACGTGTCCAGCTGACTTGGCCCAGCTCAGGCCAATCACTTACATCTGTCGGATTTCATAATTTCATTTGGCTAGTTTAATGGCCTGGCTCCTTTTAGGGTGGACCGAGGTCAGAAGGTAGAGCGGGTCATCTAGTAATTGGAAAGTCGGTTGTTCGATCATCAGCCCCTTTGTTGAAGTGTCATTGAGCAAGACACTGAACCCTTAAATGCCCCCTGGATATGTCAGCTGACCACTGCTCCTATACAATAAGATGGATTAGATACAGGGAACACATTTCATTGTAAGAATACAGTGCACCGGCAGAGTGGCTTTCCTTTCCCTCTTCCTCGAGAATTCAACTCGGTAAATAATTAACATGAGAGGCTCAGTTCAAAAAGTGCCTGAATAGGAACTGGTGGATGGCGTGGGGCCACACACACATTCTTGCTGCACTGATTTCCTATCAGTCTCACAAAACAGGGCAGTGATTGTGGTGACTTGACACTGAGCTTGTCCTAAATGGTTGCTGCCGTCTGATGGATAGGTGCTGAAAACCAACATCAATTCATAAGTCCTGTGTTAGAACTAGTTGTGAATCCTGATCATTTCATAGCATAGCTGAGTTATCTCCACCCGTTTACTCATTTTGAGGCAGCAAGAGGAGGCATCGTTCATCTGATGCCATCAGATTTTTTTTCAGAGCGTTATTTATTTGATGACATGCGTTCTCTGCATTTAACCCGTCCCACAGTGTAGGAGCAGTGAGTAGCCACAGCGCCTGAGAAGCAGTAAGGGGGTTCAGTGTCTTGCCCATGGACACTTCAACATGCTTTCAAACCAGCAATCCTCTGCTTACTAGATGACCACCCTTCCTCCTGATCAATGCTGCCCCCAGCTGTTGGACAGCTATTCAGCCTGTCTTTACAGCTTATTGCTTAGCAAAGATCTCAGCGTGATTTGTCTTCTTTAACTGGAGAGGAGCAGCCTACAGGCTGCAATGTTTCAATAAATTAGATGTCCATAGCAGTGCTTGTGCAAATTGGGTGTGTCTTTTGCCAGCACTATTCATTTGCAAATAGAGCAAATTACTTCATTTAGATTCTTTAGCTTACTGGTTGTATCTGGTTTAAAAGCAAAATAATCCCAAATGGAGGATTTTCTATTCTTCTTTTCTAAATGAGCTCTTTCATGATAGCATTTGCAAGAAATGGCTGATGCGCATGTGCCATCGCCAATTGCTGGGGTGACGATGGCTGGTAAGAATATGCTGACATATCTTACAGCCCCAGCTCTATCCAATTACATCCAGGGCAGTTTTGGTCTGTGTCCGTTGATGAACACCCCTTGGAAATCCTTAATGAACTGAGAGGAGTCCGAATAATTAGCATTTGTGAATTCATCTGGTTCCCAGGCAACTTTCCCACTGTTTAAAAAAAACCTTACTGAAGGCAAGTGGAGAGCACCCATTCCCCTGCTGAAGGAGGTTAAGGAGACAAGGAAGACAACATGGCTGCATGTATAGCGTGAGCAGATATTGCCACAAGCAGCACAATTAAATAATCACTTTGAGACAAAAACCATCCCTAAACTTACATGAAGGTCTTTGTTTAAGTCTTATATTACAGTTTTAATTAAATAATGCAAGCAGCAGCCGCAGCAGCAAAGAGAGCAGTCTGAAGGATTAAAAGGACAGAGATGCTACGTCCTGTGCTTGGTGCAAACACAACACGCCCTCCTGTTCTTAAAAATGCATTAAACTCTAAAGAGTAAATACACAGATAAAAAGACCCCCACCCCATGGCATGAGGTAATGAGTCAACCTGCCAGCTCCTCCGTAGGAATGAAAGTTACATCTGGTCGTAAACTACGGCATCCTGTAAACAAGAGGGAGAGAAAATGTCAAAAACCCTAGCCCACTGCCTCAGGTAACAGCGGCTGGAGTGCTCCTTGTGCACCTGGCTGTAGGCAGATTTTGGGTGAATATAAGGCTGTTCATAGAATTCAGCCGGAGCAGCAGGTGGCAAGAGGAGAGGTGGTCAGCCCAGGACTTGGCCTTATGAAGGGGGGAGGGTGTTTAAAGTGGGCTGGCATCCTCACAGCTCATAGTCGAACTTGTATTCTTGAGCCAGATAGATCCTGCGGAAGATAAGTGCAGCCAGGGCCAGGGTGAGGACCACAATGAGCACTGCTGAGCCCGCATGGCCGCCGTCCCGAGGCTGGTGAGGGACAGGAGCAAACACAGGGGAGATGGGCCTGGCCTCCCTCTGGCCCTGCCGGGTGTGCTGCTGGGCGCGGCGCTGCCTGGGGCTGAGAGGACGACTGCTGCTGGGGCCCAGGGAACGCAGTCCCTCTTCTCCAGCAGCCTCTGCCTGCAAGAGAAAGACAACATCAAGACAATCAGAGAGAGGGCAGAGCACAAGAAACACCAAAAACACTCTAAGTTCCGTTTTGCCCAAATGTACAGTTCCCATTAGAACATGCATGCAGCTTTATAACCATACGTCCATTTACAGTTGTGGCCCCAAAACACATGAGCAAATATAAATTTGTGTCTCACTC
>OMLC01042628.1:0-21873 GCA_900302585.1 Regalecus glesne | reverse complement strand
GTGCATGTTATTTATAAGAAGTCTAATTGCATAAGGAAATAAACTCTTCCTCAGTCCATTGGTGCGTGTTTTGAGAGTCCTATATCTTCTCGTTGAAGGCAGGGGGGAAACAGGCTATTGTTTGGGTGTCCTGAATCTTTAATGACCCGCAGGGACTTCCTGACACACCACTGGGTGTACAGCTCCTGAAGACTGTGCAGCACACATCCAGTAATGTCCTGGGCTGTGCGAACAACTCTACCCAGGGCCTTGTGGTCCTTGATGCTACAGCTGCCATACCAGGTGGTGAATCAGCCTGTCAGGAGGCTCTCTATGGTGCCCTGGTAGAGGCCCCTGAGGATTCAGGGCCTCTTTAGGTGCCTGAGGTCATACAGATGCTGTTGGCCCTTTTAACAACAGAGGTGGTGCGGCTGGCTAGTCCATGTCAGGTCTTTATGGATGTTAATTCCCAAATATTTGAAACTGTTCACTCTCCACCACTGTGACATTGATAGTGACTGGGAGGTGAGTGTGTTCCCCTCTCCTGAAATCCAAATTGACGTCCTTGATCTTAGTCTTCGGAGATGTCCAGAGCGTGGTTTTTCCTGGCACCACTTTTCCAAGGTGGTAACCTCCTCCCTGCAGGCCATCTCATCACCGAGGGAGATCAAACCCACAGCTGTTGTCATCTGCAAACTTCACACTGCTGTTTGAAGCCCTTGTTGCTATGCAGTCATATGTGTAGAGGGAATACAGGAGAAGGCTGAGGACACAGCCCTGTGGAACTCCCATGGTGAGCGTCAGTAGAGATAAGGTGTAGTAGTCCACTCTAACCACCTGGAGGTGGTCCATCAAAAAGTCCAGGATCCAGTCACACAGAGCTGTGTTGATGCCCAGATCCTTGAACTTATTGACAAGCTCAGATGGAACTACAGTATTGAATGCTGAGCTGTAGTCCATGAACAGCCTCATCACATAGGTGTCCCTCCCTTCCAGGTAGGAGAGGGTGGTGTGTAGGATGTGGGCGATGGCATCCTCTGTGGCTCTGTTTGGACAGTATACAAATTTCAGGGTGTTAAGTTTTGGGGGTAACTTGGAGCAGATGAGGGATTTAACCAGATTCTCTAAACAGCTGCTGGCTATGGGGGTGAGGGCAATAGGTCACCAGTTATTGAGAGTGGTCACTCTCTGCTGTTTGGGAATGGGGACAATGGTTGTGGATTTGAAGCAGCTTGGGACACTCTATAGGGAAAGGACAGTTTAAATATGTCCGTGAATACTCCTGCCAGCTGGTGAGTGCAGACCTTCAAGTCGCATCCAGGAATGCCATCTGGGCTGGCCGCCTTGCATGGGTTGATCATGTCAGTGTTGACATTTATACATACTTATTGACAATGTTAACCTGCCAAAGTTGTTTCAGAAATGACTTACATGGTTTGGCTGTTGGGGAAGTATCCCACCACAGCATTTCTAATGATTGTTTTATAGTTTACTGTTACGCTTACTTACACCAACACTCTTACACCAACCCACTAATGTTAACAGGAATGTGAGTTACAATAGTCTAAACTTTTATGTCCAGATTTTTCTGGTTTTCTGGCATCTTTCTACATACGTATTTTTGCTATCTATTCTTGCCCTCACTACAGAATGGTGATGTTCTCCAACAATGTGGAACCTGCCAATGGCTTCCTGGTGCGCTACTTGCACAGAAAGATGATGGAGTCAGAGGATGAGAGGAGCTTGACCAATGAAGACCTAATCAGAGTGCTAGACTGGGTACCCAAGTTGTGGTATCACCTCCATGCCTTCCTGGAGAAGCACAGCACATCTGACTTTCTAATTGGTATGAACAGCTAGGCTTAGCTTTAACAAAAAAAGATGAAGTTTTTTTTTTATTTGTAGGAACTCTCCATAAAGTACCACCAAGATCATGGTTGTTACACATAAGTTGATAATGAATTCTTGTGTAATAACCTTTAACATGGCATAGTAAAAAATAAGCAACATTTTTTATTTGTAAATGATTAGTATTGTTCTTTATACACTTTTATCCATAACTATTTTCAATTGTCTATGAAGGGGTGATCTTTGGTCCTCTTTTTTTCCTGATAGGCTATATGTATATTAATATCTGGTGAAATCATGAGTATTAGAAACAAAGATTGGCTGAAAGCTGAACTTAAAAAATAAATGAATATTGAATTCTACCTTTAAACCACTTTTTTTTTTCTCAGTAGAAAGACATGGTACAAAATTAATGCTGATTAAAATAATGTGATATATTAGTGTTTCAATTTTGGTCAGATTTCATTAATAACCTAACTGTTTTAAATATGCCTCATCTCATTGGTTTTTAAAAAAAATGTTTTAATTCTTCCTCCAATCTCTCCTCAGGTCCTTGTTTCTTCCTTTCCTGTCCAGTCACTGTGGATGAGTTTCGATCCTGGTTCATTGACCTTTGGAATCATTCCATTATTCCATACCTTCAAGAAGGGGCTAAGGATGGCATTAAGGTAAGAAAACAGCCAGCCAACCTGAACATGGTATTTGTTTAAAGGAACCATCCAACAGCTGATTTCCCTTTGCCCTGCCTTGCCTTGTGCCGCAAACAGCACCTTTTTGTGCTTGGTGTCATTTGTGTATTGTCAGAAACCACATGACCAGTGAGTACTGCTGATTCACCTTGTCAACGAGCAGCAAATGCTCAAGACAACTTGAAAGTGTTGTAACAGTTGATTTCTGTGCAGTAGGTGCAGCTCCGATTGTAACAGTGGTCAAGTTCAGGGTGAAGTAGTGGTTAGAGAGGCCACCATAAAATAGTTTGGTTGTCTACATTGAATCACGTAATGTCTAAGAGAATGTCTATGAAGACTCTCACCTCAGCTCGAGTCAGATTAAGAATTTTCCTGCTTCAAGGGCCTTGTGATGGCTTTACAATTCTGCCTTTCCATTTAGGATTAGGGAAAACTGACGTCTGCTACAGTACCAAAATAACAATGTGTGAAATGGGAATTTTTAAAGCATGCATGTTTGTGTTTGATCATACAAAAGCAGCAACTTTGCCTTAGAAAACTTTTTTTTCCTCGACTCTCACTGGTTGGGGTCTTTAAGCATCAGGCATATAGTTGTTCAACAGAGAAACGGCTCTTCACACCTTGCTTTGTATGTTCCTCAACAAACACTAATGGTGTTCCTCATGTTTGCGGTTATTATTATATTTTGTACTGTCCCAGGTTCATGGCCAGAAGGCAGTGTGGGAGGACCCAGTGGAGTGGGTGAGGGGTACACTGCCTTGGCCTTCTGCCCAGCAAGACCAGGCCAAGTTGTTCCACCTGCCCCCTCCCAGCATATCTTCTGGTAGTCCTGGTCAGCCCAGTGAGGAAAAACACCAGGAGACACCAGCGAGTACCATGGAGTCAGACCCCCTGGTAAGAGAGATTTTTCCATGAAAAAAAAACCTCTTTATCCTTCTGTTTTGTCAAGATGTTGTCAGGGCTTCATAAACTTTATTTTTCAATATGGATAGTGTAGGATAACCTCTTATTTCACTGTTTGTCTTTTTTAGATGGCAATGCTTTTGAAACTTCAAGAAGCAGCCAATTACATCGAATCTCCTGACAAAGAGGACCTCAGCCTGCCTAAACTTTGAACATAGTGTAAACTTAAAACCTAACATTTAAGGTTTAACATTTTTTTCTGTTATATGTCGAGTACAGTGCATATTCAGGAACAAAGCCTCTGAGATGGTATCAGGGCCATAAACTATCATTCCCATTCCAGGAGATTAAAAGTGTGATTGGTTATTAAAAAAAGTATATTCTGTTCCAAAAAGTACTGAATGCATCAGTACGTTTTATTTCTTTACAATATTTTCTCTAGAGGACATCTGCCACTGTTCCAATACAAATCCTTGCTATTCTTACCATCCATACTGTCAGACCAGTGCTAACAAATTACTACATTAACTTTACTTAATTGTCTTCGCACTTAGGTGTATTCAGGGGATTCCTGCAGCAGCATACATAGCAGGAGTGTTTAGGGTTCAACTGCAGCATCAGCTCTGCTGCGCTTTTCAATGGAAACCAGTCTGTTATTGTGGCTTCTGTGGAAAAGAGTATGACAGCCTGAGAGATGACATTATGTTTCAATGTCCAATGTGAGGTTCTGTAATACGTATCAACTGTGTCAGTCTTTGAAGGCATAACCTTATACATATGCAAACCTGAACTTCAACAGCCCAGCAGGTGGACTTGTGTGAAGCCTGTCTAAAACAGAATGCCTTAAAGCAGACATTGATGTCACCTCTGCTTCAGCAGCAAACAGGTGCTTTCATCAATATCATCACAGGTGGAAAGTATTTTCTCGACTCCAACATTGATTTTTAGTTAATTGCATGTTGTTCCAATAGGAAACAAATGTTAAGTATTGAAGCAATTTCTGTCAAGTAAAAACAAGACATTGATATACTGGTTCATGGTGGCCTGGAGTTATCTTGGAAATGTCCTATTTTCATTTTAAATGTGCATTTCAGGAAACCGAAATAAACAGATAAATTAGCTGTCATACTCTTTAGAATAAAATAGAACGTATTTGTGATGCAAGTTCATCGTTCCCTGCTGTCAGTTAACTATGGTATTTTTTCCCTAGTTGAGTTACGTTAAATCCTCTTTGAAATGAACAGCATCACCACTTCTGCCATATAAATCAGGCATGGAGTATAACACTTGATACACAGGAATGGCAAAGCAACAAATGCTGATTTTTTTAAAAAAAATGAGTAAATGTTATTTGAACCATTTGTCTCATTGATTATTTTTTATTTCAATAGTAGAAATTGAGAATCTTCCCAGTATCTATATTACTTGCTGCATAGTTTATATGCATATAGTCAGACTACATTATATTTTTTTCATCTACACTAGTTGCATGGTACAAACATCTAATATGCTGAACCAAATGCTTAAACTTTAATGGATTTTGGCTGTCAAGTTAAGGGGCTGAGTTCAAATGCTTATGTGAATGTATAGATTATTTATGAGTGCAAAACCATACAATACCATTCATGTATGTAGGTGCTTCTAAAGAAAGCCATGGTACACTGCAGAACTGTGTCATACGTAATACACGTAAACCTTCATAAAAGTGAGCTCATTAACTTCAAAGCTATCTGAACCTATTTTATTAGAAAGTGTTGACTGCACTTCACAAACAGACATGGAGTTGAGAATCTTTTACTTAATATCACCAATGCATATATCAACATGTAGTCACTTAAGGTGCTTTTTATTTTTATTGTAAAGTGATTTAATTATATTGTTAAAAGGAATCAGTATGATTGACTCTTTACTGTTAGCTGAAGTTTATACGGAGGACCAGGGGAGGCTAAAACTGTAGAACATTCATAAAAGAGGTTTGTTGAATAGATCTGACTATTAATTTCTTGTAATCTTTAAAAAGTGTAACCATTTGTGGAATTCAGTGGAGAAATGGAGTAATGTGAGACATTATATGGTGTCATCCTAACATAGTTTTGTGGACTCATATGTGAAAGATGGTAGAAATATGTGGCAAAACTTTGAAAGAATTGCTCAAATCTAAAAAAAATCTCAAAAGCAACAATCAGTGGTGAGGTATTAAAGTGCTTGTCAAGGTACTTGATGTACACTTTTGTAAAGGTAGTCAAGCCTTGGTAAATGTAGGTGAAAGATGAAGTGTTAATGTCGTCATCTGTCCAGACTGAGTCACTAGTTAGGTATCACAGTTACACTGCATAAAACCTTTATCTACCCCCATCTGTACATAAATATTGTGAAATGAATGCCATGTCGTGCAGAATTCTGGTGTAACAGTCACAGAAAACTTGCATTGGATGATTTTTTTTAAGAAGAGAGGGGCAACCAGCCCAAGTTCAAAATGCCAAACCTCTTTTGGGCTTCTTGTTGCTTTGTTTTTGTACTTTTCACAATACACAGAGTAGACTATTAAACAACTTCAGCACCAATGGCTGACTTGCTGCTGTGATTGTTCTCCTTACAACAAGGAAACAGCTTTCCATTGGGGAAAATGCCAAATCGCCAGGGATTCTCATTCTCACTGGCATTATGCTGACTTGCAATTATTTTCAGTATTGTAAATATTCAGGGATCGGACAATATCCGCATCATCATCTCTGAATGCAAATTTTAAAAAAACAACCCACCACATCTGGCTTCTCATCTCAATCACTGGTTGTTGTGCCTGTTGCTCTGTGTTAGCTGTGCTGTGTGTTTGCAAAGTTGTGTACCAAGACTATGCAGCAACTTCTACTTGGTGTTGGCAATCAGCAGATATTTGAACTTGACCCCAAATACTGTGTTTCCATGAGCTCTTTCTTTTTGCAGTGCATGACAAAGGTGGAGAGTAATTCAGCAGGGGGCTTCAAGCCTTAATCAGATAAATATTTTGCAGTCATTGTGTTGAGACAGGATCTGTGGAGATGATTTAGGAAATTCAGCCCATACGATGGTAGACATAGTATAGAGACTTACATTATAGTATGTAATGTAAAACCAGATGAGAGCAACCGTATTGCACAAAATTCTGCCAAGAATGATAGCATGGTTTTGAATCTAAAGATCTTTGTCCATAAAATGGTTTTTACATGAATGAGCACTTCAGTTTACAGATCTAAATGAAAAAATAAATGGGACCTCAGAGGCCAATACAAGTTGCTGAATAGTCAATTTGTTCTTGCAAAGCTTTTTGTCGACAAAAATAAGATTTAAAAAAAATGCAGTACTATATAATGTCACTGACGTGCAAATGTGATGGATTTCTAAACGTTGTAAATGCATGTAAACTTGCTGTGTGACAACAAAATGTTATCATTATACCTTAGGTTATTGTTATAGGGGATCATTATAGGTAATGTTTTACTTTTTAATATATGCTGATATTTGATATTTCTTTTTTCTAAAAAAATTCTTTGTAAAACTTCATTTCTCTATTTTGTACAGGACACCATAATTGTAAAGATTGTACATAGGTCGACATGGATGCGGCAACAATCGTAAGCAAAAAAGGACAATTCCTTCAGAGATCAGTATATTTCTTCAGGGTTGGGTGCAGTACAAGAAGATGGCATGCTTCAGAAAACATATTCATCCACTTATCACTGTTTGTTGGAATCAATAAAAAACATGTCATATTTATTTTAGTGATTGTGGTGTGTCAATTTGTTTTGCAGATGCTTGGTGAAGATAGCCTATAAGATCATTCTATGAATTTCATTAAAAAAACGTAATATTAATGCTAGAAAAAGAGGAAAAACACTATAGTAGGTGTTCTAGTTTAAGAATTGAAATATAAGGCAAAGGAGGTCATGTAATGTTGAAACTCTCATAGTCTGCTCTTTGACTCTTGAAGAAAAAAACTTTTTTGTCCTGACAAAAATGATTTATTGACTACTGTAGCATGCATGCCTTTTCTCCTCTGAATCAATGCCAGTGATGTCTTTTTTTTATTTACAAATGGAGCTTGGAAAGTTAAGAGGTGCATATATCTATATATCTTAACTTTTATACTGCAAAAACATCGCCAAAGAAACGATAAAGTCATGTTTTTTTATACAGTTAAGCCCTCCAGCAGATTTCTTTGTAGACTACGGTGATAGGTGTCTTGTGCATATAATTCATTAGGGGGTGGAGTCCAGAGCCTACAGATCCCTATATAAATCCATGGACCCCCCCGTATAATGACGGCGCTGGACAAGGCTTGAGGATTTACTCACGGATTTGGGAATTAGCTGCCAACATGCCGACCAAACCTGCCCCGATCAAGAAGGCGGCAAAGAAGGAACCTGCCAAGAAGGAGGAAAAGGCCCCTGAGCCAGCTCCCGCCCCGGAGCCGGCCCCTGAGCCTGCTCCCGCCGAGGCTGCCCCTGCCCCCACGGAGGGCGAGGCAACTCCTGTGGAGGGAGCCCCGGCTGAAGTGGCTGCTCCAGCCGCGGGAGAAGCTGCTGCTCAGCCACCGGCCGAGGAACCAAAAGCCCCCAGTCCTCCACCCCCAGCCGGTAATGACAGCTGAACCATGATAGCGCCGGGCGCCCCGCTACCGTAGCTCAACCTGCGCATTATCACTCACTGTCCTTATTCATATGATATGTGGGTGGATGACCCACGGCCAAGTTTTGTAATCCATTCTTTCGGCAAAAGCCATTCATCTAATAGTAAGTAAGAGACGGGTAAACCAGTGACAAAAAAACAAAGAAATATTTGAACCTATGGCAAATCGTTAACGCAAATACACATTTGCGCTCTAGCTGTGAAAGGGAAGTTTTACGGTAAGCAAGGTGGACAGTGCATGTCAAGTGTAAGGTACTCTGTCCGGTTGCCTTTTGGCCCATTGGAAACGATGAAACGCGTCTGAGAAGGACACTTCGGGAAGGCTCACAGATTTTTGAATTCTGCTTCAGTGTTTAGTTATTTGACGTCCAAACTCTGGGTGGATTCGTTTATTTGATTGGGATTTGTGCGTGATATGTAAAAATGCTTAAATGAATGGCCAATGCGTGCTGTTATACGAAAGGTACTCCTGGGGGAGAAACTAGTTATAAAGCCAATAGTTAACTCGTATATGTCTAAAATGTCAAGACTTCAAAATAACCCCGTGCTTTCTGAGAGCTGCTGCTGAGCCAGTTGATGTTTTAACACATTTGAGCAAAATGCATCTGTTGATGACTTCTGCAGGATCAATGTATGAGCATGATGATGGATATTACAGGAAACAGTAGCATCATGCTCCACTTCTGTTAGAGTTACAGAAGAGGATGGTGACGCTAAACTTCTGCTAAACAAAACAGGCTTTTTTTTAAAAATTGAACAATTTCACAATTGTTGAGGCTACTAACCCTCACACTAACACTCAACATTTGTTCTGCCAGCAAAGATGCTACACCTAATTAATGCTCTAGCTATAACATATCTGCTTAGCAGAATTAGCAAAGCACAAAGAAAATTAACCCTGAAACACTAGTTTATTTATTTACTTGGAGCAATTCCTCTTGTTAACCTCTTGTTATCCTAACAACGTTAACTGACTCCTTCCAAACACTAGTTCACTAGCCCAGTTGCAGACTAGGGATCCCGTATTTGTCACATTATATGTTTGAACAGATTTGATGATGCACTTATTAATATCTAACATTTAAACCACTGCTAGCCGCTGCTGCCCCAGCTGAAACAGAAGTTGCTTCCGCTGCTGACCCTGATGCACCTGCTGACGGTAGAAAAAATCTCAAAACTTTTAAATTATATTTGAAGATTAATGCATTGTCTCAACATAGTTCAGCCTCTAAGACCCCTTATCTATGCTCATACCATTTATCTTTAATTATCATTCAGACAACAACCTCTTGTAATGTCAACATTAACTGACCCCTTCCGAACACTCAAGTTCACTAGCCAAAGTTGCATACTAGAGATCCAAAATTTGTCATATCATATGTTTAAACACTGGTCAGATTTGCTGATGCACTCATTAATATCTAACATTTAAACCACTGCTAGCCGCTGCTGCCCCAGCTGAAACGGAAGTTGCTACCAATGCTGACCCTGATGCACCTGCTGACGGTAGAAAACCGCCCAAATATTTAACCATTCTTGTCCACTCATCTGTCTTTGAAAACTTAAATGCATATTGGTATGTCACTAGAGTCAAATTGGCTGATGCTTTAAGTTAGTTACCAGCTATAAAGACCCTTTGACATCCCATTATGGAACAGAGAGTTGTGTTGCACCAATTGGTTAAGATTTGATCTCAAAACAATGCGCTGCCTTTTACATGCTGCTTTCCTGTGCTTACATTGATGTGAATGCCTATTTAACATCAGCTGAAGCTACTGAGGCACCTGCACCAGAAGAACCAAAACCACCTTCTCCTCCACCCCCTCCTAAAGGTAACTTCTCAGTGTGAGGATAGCATATCTAGTGTGATACATCCGGACATCCTTCGTTCTCTTCCTATAGCAGTGTTATGACAATGAGTGGCATTGTTCTTGGTTAACCTCAGACCTTGAGTTCAAATCTAATTGGATAATTTTCTGAATTTTTTAGCTTACAAAGTGCTGATTTTTGTTTCCGTTTTATTATTGACATCTACAGAGCCAACAAGTGCCCCTGTGGATTTGTTTGTTGAAGATAAGAATGACACTTCTGTCACTATCATTTGGAGTCAACCAGAGACTGTTGGAAACTCTGGTCTGGATGGATACCTAATTGAAGTATGCAAGGAGGGATGTAAGTTAATCAAACTTTGCTTTGCAAAACCCTAATTTCAACCTTTGTAACACCATGTGTGCCCTGCTTGATCATAAAGAGAAAGAAAAGTGTATGCCAAAGGTTTTTATACGCTATGAGAAGTCTATTCCCTCCGTCTGAGATGGGCAAAAAAGTTATAAATACATGTCTGAGTACTTCTATTCTTTTTGAAAATCAGTGCTACCTGAAAGTTAGATTTGACATTAAATGTGGAAAAGTATCAGTATTTTTCTATTTGCCATGTTCATTTGTACTATATTTTTCCACACCCTCTTCACACCACATGACAAAGTGCCTTTTAGGTATACCCATGAACGTGGTAAATTTTTGTTTTAAAATGGGTCAGCCCTATCAGTTGCACCTGTCCCAAAAGTGTCAGCAGTGGATTTATGACGTAGGCTACCTAACCTCTCCCTATAAGGGAAGAGGCATTTCAGGAACTGCTGTGGTCTCATTGGAGGTCCTGCTTTTAGATCCCCAGCCCCTAAGCTAATATCAGCAACTGTTCAATGCATGCTTGATTTAGCCATGAGACATACTTAACCCTCTCTTGCAATATTTTCATAACTTGGAATTGATGAAACACCCAAAGGGCTGAGGATTCAATAAGGGATTATTTTTTTATTCATTTTATTATTTATCTTTTTTAATTTCCTGTATCAGATCATTATATTGCATTGGTGACTTTAAAACAAAGTTTTAATTATAGTAAATATGTAAAAGCATTGTTCATTGCCAAAAAATGCAGTTATTCATTATGCAATACAAAATAAATAAATATTAAACTACTGTAAAAACATTTATTACAAATCTATAATGAAAACTACTTTTTCCACCTTCTTTTCGATAATCCTTAATGCATGACATTAAGAATAAGAATTTGACCTGCTGCACCTGTTCTTCTCATTTCACCTTTAACTTTTGCGTTCAGCGTCATTTTACCACCACGGCTTTTAACCTAAATAGGCCCTGTGCAATTTCATTGCCTGTCTGTAAAAGATAGAAACAGCCTGAACAGTATTGTTAAAAGCTATTCTCAAGATCCCCAGAGTGAAAAAAAGATCTGATTCATTCATTTATTTATCTATTTATTTGCAACAAACAAGTCCACCAGAAAGCTGGCAATCTGGACATGTTCCATGTTCTTGCAAGTGAATTTTCTCTGTTGCCATCAGGGCACCATATATGTGTGTGTGTGTGTGTGTGTGTGTGTGTGTGTGTGTGTGTGTGTGTGTGTGTGCGCGTGCGCGCGCGTGTGTGTGTGTGTGTGTGTGTGCGTGTGTGTGCGTGTGTTTGTGTATCCCACCTGGTGTTGCTCCTCTCTAATTTCACATAATTATGGTGGTGGAGCAGGGGGCGGCCAATAAACGACACCCCATGCTGTGTGATGAGATAGGCCAGGCTGCAAGACAACCACATACACACTCAGCTAATTCAGACCTTTCTCAGCCAACGTAATACAGACAGATAACAAAGACTTTGATGAGACTTTGATACCTAGTAATGCTATGTATGTCAGGATGTTTCAGGCAAGCGAGGGCTTTTTAAGTACAGACAGAGTTGTCTTCCTAATCTGGAGCCTGTGCTGATATTTATGAGTTATTGTCATTTGGTTAGTCTCCATTGAAATGAAGCACTCGAGGTCAAGGGTCAGCCGATGCTCCCCTGCCAAGGGCCCGGAGTTATTAAAGGGAACTAGCCAAGTAATTGAGACTTTTGCCCTTCTCTATCATGCTTCTATCAAAGTGTGGCATTTTCTGTGATTAAACATCACTTCAGTTTCACCTCCTGAGATCATCTTGACCTATTGTATATGCATCAGATAATTCACTGATATGCAATTTCTTTGGATGCTACATTGTCCAGTCAGTGTTTTTCTCTTGGAGAAACTCCAGTGCTATTCTTAGGTGTTAGCTTTTGTAAATGTCTTACCCTGAATTTGGTGAACTAGAAGAAAATGACAGTGATTTTTCATCAGGAGAAACAACACTTGGACAGATTCAACTAACAATAATTTTGACAATGACTGATTTGGAGGTCTAGTGGGATATTTTGCCATAGCAATACATTGCAGCATGTTTGCCCAAAAGATGGTGTCATATCTGTTCAATATCTTAATTCAGAAGAAGAATCTCGATTCATATACGACAAAATTGGTTCTCTGCATCTAACCCATCCTATTGTATAGGATCAATGAGGCTCTGCAGCGCCTGGGGACCAACTCCAGTTTTTTTTTCCTTTTGTCTACCTCAGGTGCACAGGCAGGAGTATTAATCTTAACATGTAAGTCTTTTGTATGGTGAAGGGAAACTGGAGCACCCAGAGGCCATGTAGACACTTAGAAGAAAAACATGCAAACTCCATACAGAAAGGACCTGGGAGCATGTTGTTCATTGTGGATTAGCTTTCAAATATTGTACAGATATAACACAAATAAGAATTTCCCAATAAACTGTGAGAGACGAGATGACTGAGGATTGAGAACAGAATAACTCATCTTTTAGGGGTGATGCTTTTTTGAAGCGTTGTTCCTCCCCCAACCTCATCGTCTGGCAGGATGGTGGGAAGGAAATGTTAAATATGGATAGCGCCCCCCCTGCTGGACGATTTTATTAATGGACCAGAGTCTTCAACGTGTGAGTGGTCCGTTTTACGTAAAACTGTCGATACAAAACAATGTCAAAAAATAATTCAATGCAGATTGTAAATTATTTGAAATACAAAATTTAAATATATTCATCCAATCATCGTCAACTGCTGATCTGAAGTAGAGTCGTGCTGGAGCATATCCCAGCGCTCATTGGATGAGAGATGGGTTCACACCCAGGACAGGTCGCCATTCTATCCGTCCATTCCTACTTAAGCAGTTCGAAATTCAGTGTTTTACTCAAGTACACTTTAACATGTTCTCTATGGGGTGGGGGGTGGAGACTGAACCACCGATCATCCATTTACTAGATGACCACTCGACCTTAGAATACGTTACTCATGCTGGAGCCAGCCCCAGCACTTATTGGGCGAAAGGCAGAGATCGCCAACCAGAAATGTTTCATGACACCATAAAAGCTTTTGTTTGGAAGTCATTTCAAGCCAGCAGTGCAATCTTGACATTATTCAGATCAATTGAGCAGCAGCATAAACAAGATGCAGACCCCAAGCAAGATTTGCACAACAAAAATATAATTTCAAAACGGCATGGTAATGATAGTTGAAATTCAATATGATTTATCTGATACCACAACAAACTGCATATTGTAACCACAGACTAGGCTCATCACAAGAATGTGCTTACGTTAACTCTCATTTGATTTGTTTTGTTCCCGCAGGAGCCAAGAGATGACAAATAATATAAACACCTTGGCTGTTTGCATCCACCTTCTCCCAACAGATCTGCTGGAGGTGTAATTTCGTATTACGCGGTACCACGCCGCATAATAGTCTACGCCGCCTGATAGTGTTTTCTTTTTGAAAATATGGATCCATACAAATCTAGTTTGGTTACCCATACCGGTGAAATCTTCAGTCTAACCTGACTGCGGGTATTCCGATTGGGCTGCCATCTTCAGAGCAGACATAACTCATGGCGGTAGAGGTTGGGTGGTTGTCTCGTAATCGAAAGATCGGTGGTTCGATCCTAGCCCCGTGAGATCAACGGACTAGCGCGCACTTCTGTACCATGTTGCAAATATCTTCAACAGAAAGCCGTAAACTGTGCAGAATGCTGCAAAACAGATCGTTGGGATTTACCAGTGGTAAATAAAAGAATCGAGACTATGTTTTAAAGAGATACTCCCTCTTTGCTAGCGATGTTACTGCCCAGCTTTCCTGCGCATGGTTGGCCACTTAGGACAGATGACCTATTGAGAGCGTTTCATGAAGCATCGCGAGACAATTCCACAAAACGGAGTATTTTCGCTCATTTCGCTTGAAAGCGCGGGAGATGTACGATGTTTCAGATGAGGTCATTGAACCAATGGTCTTAGAATTCCTGTCATTCAAATGTTTGTTGGCACTTTTTTGCATGTTTTGTCTCAGGTTTTGTTGGTGAATGTTGGTTCATAGGAGGAAAGACTGTTGGTAAGTGAACCCCTTTTACTCTGTTTTGTTGAATTGTTATGGAGTGCCGAGCTAAAATGTAAGCACCAGTCAAATGTGGAAGAACAGGCAGTTACGTATACCCCCAAATGTCCTTATATATTTGTTTAAAAATAACCAACTCTCTATTAGAAAGCATCAGACGATGATAAACAAACTGATGGTTCTTTACCATGTCTCCAGTTCCGCCCTCTAAACTTGGTCTTACCTTTGAGAGTTCTGTTCCCAATGTGCCCTCACTGTGTTCCCCGAGATATGAACAAAAAATAACTGCAGATTTTGCCCCAACTAAACATGTTCTAGCTATAATTTAAAATAGCAGAAAAAATCCAACTTCTGGCCATAGTAGACCTTATGTTTCCATTGGAGAAGATGTCTTGATGCATGCTCATTAATCCAGGTATGGACTTCTTCAGAGAAGAGGTCACCTGGTGAGTGACGAAACGTTTCCAAATAAACTTCTGATCCATTTGAACTGATTCACCTCTTTTTGTGATCATGAGAGAAGAGATTTTTCAGTTCTGAAAACGGGTTCGAATATAGTTTGAATGGGTCTGTTAGATTCTTCAGTGAAATTAGTTTTATTGGTAGTAATTAAAATCTGCCTAACATCTCTATGTTTTCTTTACTAAGTCAGCAACTCAGAAAATGTCTTCTGAAAACTGTATGTGGGTTACATCATCTCCTGCTTAGACCCTTATCTCCCTATCAGTGCCAATATTATCTCGACTGTTGCAGAATTTCCAGTATATAGTCCGTCTAACATCTTGACATAATGAGATTGTAGAGAAAGGATTTATGGAAGAAGGCTGTGATTGCTGTCTACAACTGGGTTTGTGTCTAACCTCATACTCTACGGGGTAAACGGGGGAGGTCTGTGGATGTGTTGAGGCCCACTGGGTTCAGGCACTCTACTTTCGTCAGTTTACAAAACTATTTGGGTCTCCATATCTCCCTATGAGTGGTATTCTAATATTGTCATCCAACCAGAGCCTTCACAAGACTCACCTACCAGGCCAAAGGCCTACTGACTAGCTACATCCTCACTACTAAAAACCTGGGTGATAAGCAACCTTGTTTGGGAAGTGAGAATATGATGTGCTTCTGTCAGTCCCGCGACAAAAGCTCTTACTCATTTAAAAGCTAGTGATGGAGAGGAGGGGATAGTTGAGTTTTGTTCCTGATGCCGTTCACACATTTTCTTCTGTACTAAGAAGTTTGAACTTCTGTATGATATGAGACTCCTCCCCACAGATGTAGCAAAGCTACTTGCCTTTTTTGTGAGTGTGAGGCTCCGTTGGAAGTGGTCAGTTTTGTGCTTTTTGAGTCATTTGTACGTACTTTGACTGGGCTTAGCCGCTTAGCCTCCAGCTACAGCACCCTTTCTTCCAGGCTTGGAATATGGTAGAGGGTAGAAGATACATCTTCATTGTGACAGACATTGTCATCCGCTGCCTCAATATCCTCAGGCACAACATCCTCAGGCCCTTGTTCTTATCTCCAGGGACTTTAACCATACTCCACCGTCCTCCATTCTGCCCACCCTACAGTAGTACATCACATGCACCACCAGAGACAATAACATATTGGATTTATTTTATGCCAATGCTAATCAGGCTTATACCTCATCACCTCAAGTTCTGACCGCAACCTGGTTCATGTCCTACCTGTGTACAACCCTCTCATACACAGGCAACCAGCACAGTGATGAGATGGTCCGATGAGACTGACGAGGCTCTGAAGGACTGTTTTGAGACAACTGTGTGGGAGGAACCATATGGCGGCCATGGGGAGGACATCAACAGCCTTACTAAGTGTATTACGGACTACATTAATTTCTGTGTGGAAAACACTGTACCCATTTTCAAACAACAAACCATGGATCAATCCCGATATAAAGGCTCTCCTTGAGGAGAAGAAGAAAGCCTTTTGGTCAGTAAATAAGGAGGAGCTGAGGGCTTTGCAGAAGGAGCTGAGGAGAAAGATCATAGAGGGCAAGAATGGCTACAAGAGGAAGATGGAGGAAGAACTGCAGCAAAACAACATCAGAAGAGTTTGGAGAGGCCTGAAAAACATCTCTGGCCACAAAGGGTCAAAGTCCCAGGCTGTGGGGGACCAAAAGTGGGTGAACAATCTGAATCTATTCTTCAATAGATTTGGACAGACACCCATTCCTCCCCCGCCCCGCCCCCCTTTCTGCAACGATCAGCTCACAGTCACACCCCACTGCTCGTCTCATCATCCCAACCCTTCCAACTCCATCCATACCCGCCAGCACACAACCCTGCTCCAACTTGTCTCTCACAACACTCCAGGTGAGGAATCAGCTCAGGAGGAGCTTTTGGTATTTCTTGTGATACAAGCATGACTAAAGAGGGGTTGCTGTTTTGCTCTCGTCCCGACTGATCCAAAGGCACTGAGGCTCCATCTACTAGAGTGAGGTTTAGACTGGGTGGAACATACGAGACCAGAGTAGAGGTTAGTGGTTGTTTAGTGGCCGTGGTTCCAGCATTAATTAGTTTGCCAACAACTTGCTGATATAGTGGCACAGAATTAATGTGAAATTGCGTTTACAGTGCTTTGATTTGCTCTTTTAAATCTGCAGTCAGATCTTCAGCTACAGCAGTTAGCATTTTGGCAGCTGACATCTCAGGAGGAGACGCCGATTTGTCTTATGTCTCAGCAAAACTCACTTGTGACATCCACAGGGATGGAGAGAGAGAGAGAGAAAGAGAGAGAGAGAGAGCACTTGGCTTGTCTGAGCTTCTCCTACAGTCCATCACCATCTCCACTGTCAGAGGGTTTACTTCCAGATTGATCTGGTGGGTGATCCAGCTCCCATCTGTAAGCAGACTCATTATCCTCAGAGATGAGTCTGATGACAGTGGCATCATCCACAATGTTGAGTTTGACAGATCAGTATCTGGAGGTGCAGGCATTGGTGTCGAGTGAGAAGAGTAGCAGCCACGAGACACAGCCTTAGGGGTCACTGGTGCTGATGGACTGAGGGTCCCAGACATGCTTCTCTATCTTCACATGCTGAATCCTGTTAGTCATGAAGTCAGTGATCCACTTGCAGGTGGAGCTGGGAGAGTCTGTCCAGGAAGAGAGCAGACCAGATCATCCCTCCTCTCAACTCATTTATATCTCTTGCAGATTTTCAACAGCTCAGGGCTTCTTGCAACAGAGAGTTAGCTAATGTTAAGAATGAGGTATGGGTTAGGTTAAGGGTCAAAGCTATGGTCAGGGTCTGGCTTAAGGACAGTTATAAGATACAGCTTCCATCAGATAAAGGTTAGTGAACTAGTGGCTACTGGGAGCCTGTAAATTACAGAAAAATGTAAAGACACGCTTATCCTCTCTGATGGTTTGAATCCTGAGCTAGCATTTTTGAGCATTTAGAATATAGCATGAAGAAGAAGAGGATGCTTTATTTTTCATTGTACATACATAACAATAAATTGTGTTCTCTACATTTAACCCATCCTACTGTACAGGGGCAGTGAGCAGCTGGAGCACCCAGAGACCAACTCCAGTTCTCTTTCCTATTGCCTTACTCTGGGGTAAAAGCAGGAGTATTAACCTCAACACGCATGTCTTTTTGATGGTGTCCCTGGAGGAAACCCACACAGATATGGGGAGAACATGCAGAAAGGACATTGGACAGCAGCCAAATCCAGGACCTTCTTGCTATGAGGTAATCGTGCTAACCACTACAGCACTGTGTAAAAGTGGATTTCCTTGACATTCCTTCATGTTGGAAGAGCTATAATTAATGTAAAGGTCGATGAGCATGTCGAGTCTCGTTCATTGTTGCCCATTATAAGGAAATCTCATCATCAAATACGCACCTTGAGGATTTTGAAGGCTGTTCGAGAATACTGGATCAAAATCTTTTATTTTCCAAATAAATGCCCCCATACTTAAAGATAATATTGTGAGGTATTTTATTATTATTAGTAGTAGTAGTAGTATTAGTATTATTTACAATTTTAACATAACTGATAGCAATCATTTTGTCTGAGCCCTCAAAGAGATCTCAAGAGATCAGTTCAAAATCAAGTGCCGTGGCCACCACCGCTGTCAGCATCTTCACCCAGCATCAGAGAGAGAACACACTGGCTGAATGGGATGTTGTTGTCCATTTATCCATCCATCCATCCATCAATCATCAACCACTTATCCGAGGTCAGGTCATAGAGTCATGCTGGGTCATAGAGTCATGCTGGAGCCTATCCTAGTGCTCATCGGGTGAAAGGAAGGGAAATACCCTTGACAAGGCAGCCACTCTATCACAAGGCTTGAGCAGTTAGGGATTCAGTGTCTTCCTCAAAGACACTTTGACACACTTTCTAAAGGAACCAGGGATTGAACCACCAGTGACTGCCTTAGCTCCTGAGTTATGCTGCTCCTAGTTGCTGTAGTGTTTGTTAGTAGAGATCTGTCATGTCACTCCTAAATCGAGCCTTGCTCCTGACTCCATCCTTCATGCGCATCATAAAGCTGCATATCTCTGAGTAGACGTCTGTAATTACTGACTTTTGACACCCCTAACCATAATGTGTGACCGACACAGAGGGATCCTTTGTTGGTCTGCCTGGAGCTGGTCTTCAAGTGGTTTACTTTGAGATTTTTTTGACAACACCAATGAGATGATGAAGGCCCTGAACTTCCTTAAGAGATAAGATATTCCTTTATTAGTCCCATGAGAGTATATTTGTAGTGTTATAGCAGCAAAGTTGAAAGTAGAAGAGTGGCAGGAAAGGCTTTTAAGACTCAGTAAACAAGACTACTGCATTAGTGAGTTGGAAGCCAATGCCTCCATTCCTTAACTCATCCTCAATGTCTGTGTCTCATGCATGTCAAAAAGACATGCATGTTGGGGTTATAACTCCTGCCTGTGCCCTTATCAAGGCAATAGGAAAAAAAGCCAGAGTTGGTCCCTGGATAGAGTAGCCTTGATTCAATGAAACACATTTCATTAACTGTATGTACAGTGATAAAGTTTATTCTGCTCTTATTTCATATCTCCTTGAAAGCCACAACACGTTTGGTTCATCAAACTCGCTACTACCATCTTTGTCCCTCTGGCTTTGGATGCTATAAAATACATTATACCCCGAATAATTTCTTCCACGGACATCGGATTTGACAGTGCACATTAAATTAAGCTGCCGTAAAAAAGCTTTTGTGAACTGGATATTCTTACATTAGCTAGTGTTATAGATATTATATGTATACGCCAAAAGAAACTGCCAATTTACAGGAGTGCTGTTTTACATGTTAGGGTATTTGATTTAGTGAGCTGTTCTCACAATGTGCTTAGACAGACATAATAATACATATGATTCCTATGAGCATGTACATAAAGTGTAAGCTTGCAGTGAGATCATAACAACCAGAGAAGGAAAATTATAAGGATCATCTAATTACCATGCAAAAGCAGTTATGTTTCATGGAATTGCTATATGTATAAAACTGAATGCATATACAAGATAAAATCAATGGTATCCACAGGTATGAGAGATATGAAAGGCTAAAAATAAGAAAATAGTAGATATTGAATCTCAAGCATTCACACCATACATTCACATTGAGGAACCCTGCCTGAAAAAGAAATGATGATATTATTCACAACCTTAGTGAAAATTTAAGATATTGCTCAGTGTTCTGAATTAGATGTAAATGATCTACACAGCTGGTACTCTGTTAAATGTAAGAGTTCTATTTTTACATGCCAGGATCAGTCCCGATATTGTGGGGGTAGATACGGACTTAGATTGAACTTGAGGGATTAAGGATGGATACCCTTCCTAATACCCAGCAGTGGGCTCAAACCCGCAACATCTGGCTAGTCGATTTCCAAAGTGCATGCTGTGCCACTGAGCTGCTGCGGCTCCCCAAGTGTGAGATGAACTATGAATAGATGAATAATGTTGGGGGTGTTGTTGGATGGTGCATTATGATGTTGCAGTCAGTTGTGTGCGAGAGACAACAGGAAAGTATCAAAGTGAGCTAATGAGTAGTGTTCTCATCACTAGAAGGACCCTCTGTTCGCTCATGGAAAATATCCACTTGGCTTTAAAATGAAAAGGACCTGCCTCTCCTTAAATACATACAACCAAAAGCTATGGATTACCATCATGTAATCCACAAGCAGCAGCATTATCCAGATGACATGGATGTTGCTTGCAGCAAGAAAGGATGCCTTTTTAACCTTGTACCACGGAGTGACAGCATAACCTAGATTCAATGTTTCAGTCAACATGAAGTAAATATATTAACTTGGACATAGGAAGTAAATGCTAACACTTCACCACATGCCCTAAACACTCACCCACACAGATACACATACACACACATACTTACCCACAGTTTATCGACATAGGGCAAACAGTGTAAAAATATGATTTTCTGGAAAAGATGATTAGAAACCATACAAGGCACAAGTGGTGTTAATTGATTTACAATTCCTATACTTGATATTATCATAGGAATCCTTGTGGTACAAAAGGTCAGATTCTGTTCTGCCCTTTATCACAAAGCTCTGCAGAGGGAAGAGGAAACAGCAGAGTACAGGGCTAGCAGTGATCCGCCCAGCATACAGGACATTTACTCCCAGAAGTGATTGAGGAAAGCTCACAAGATTAACAGGGATCCCAACTATCCCAGACACAAACTCCTCACTATACTTCCATCCAACAAAAGGTACTGGAGCAACAAGTGTTGGAACAACAGATTTCAAGAGAGCATCTAAACCCTAGCCATAAGACTCTAAAATGGACCACTCCTGACTGCCCGTTCACTATTGAAAATCTATATTCAAATTGGAACTGTGACAGGTCCATACGCGTCAGTTCTGGTTATAGCCTGCAGATGGAGCTAGTTACACAGCTCAGCTTTAATACCAAGGGAAAGCATACCAAGTTAAGGTTTATGAAGACATTGGAGTTTGTCTGCGAATAAACTCAAGGTTCACACTCGCTAAAGAACAGTGTTCCTTTATTACCCTGGTCCAAAAGCACCCACTTCTTATGGTAATGCAGAGGTAAAGATGATGATTGATCATTGTCTAACTTAAGGTGAAATGAAATGCCTGTTCTACATAAACATCATTGCAAGTCTCAATTCCATATTTAGATGAATCACATTCTTAACAGCCCCCAACACACACACAAACACACACATACACACACGCACGGACATATATAAACATACACACAAAGAAAAATGGGTCATCCTTCCCGAACTGTGATTTATCACCTCGTAGATTACAGAGAGATACTCAGTAGGATCACACCAATGTAAAACCGTCATGCATATCCCGTAACGAGAATATTAGCTGTGTTTAACTTCATATGTCCAATTTCCACTTGTACTTTGCAATTCAATGACATTTTGACTACAAAACCCGTGGTTTACAAAGACGAAGTGAACGTCTGCTCGTTTCCGAAGGCTCACGGAAATCCACCGAACAACGACCCAGCCCCTCCCGTGCCCG
>OMLC01042627.1:0-16632 GCA_900302585.1 Regalecus glesne | reverse complement strand
CGATTTGTCTGCCTTGAACAACTGTCAGAATGAAACATGAGCTGTGAAATGGACGACAGACATGGATGCTTTCCTTCTACTTGCCATGCGTCAGCGAACGGACAATAGCGTTAGCTTGCTGAGCGGTGGCTGCAACCCAAACCCTTCTGTGAGCACACGGTGTACTCAATGGGCCGTGAAATCAAAGTTTTCTCAACATGATTACGCCACACACACACACACACACACACACACACACACACACACACACACACGCACACACACACACACAGTCTATCAGACACACACACATCCACCGCACACGCAAACACATTCACACATGCAATGGGCCGAAGACCATGTGTCAGCACGAACAGTCTGCCCACAGCATCTCCTGTATTCATGTATTGATTTTGCAAACGCGATTTAATCACCAAATCACAGGATGAACGAATTTGTGTGAAATACAATCTCCCCGCATGACACAAAACAGTCCTTTAAAATGGCCTTTCTTAGACATTTGACGCTCAGGGCAGTTACATGATGATTTAAGCTTGCAGTGCTGGTCTCTACTCATACTAGAGTATACTGGGTCTCTGCACTGAACAAAGTTTTTTGCTATCTTCACTCAGTGTTTAATAATCACGACTTCAACTTTGCATTAAACTAAGACTCACTGACCAGTTTGAGCTGTTTGAACAACAACCGGTCTACTCTCGGCCTCCGTGGTATATGATGGGGAACTGCATGATCAGTCACACCAATTCATTTTTAGATTCATGAATATGTGAAATGAAACTATCATTTGGTATGCTCCCACCACAACTGCATTGTCACCCCTATTGTAAACATTGTAAACGCCCCATTGAATAGCAACATGTTTTTGCAGCTCCCCGAAACAATTTATCACCAATACTCTTTCAGCGTAGGCCAATATGGAGAGCCATCTGGTTTTCTGTCTGTGTAAGTTGAGTTAATATCTTTCATCATTTTTGTCTAATAGGATGAAACTCTGTGGAATGCCAATTGGGGAAGATAAAGACCAGCGTCTTCGATGCATAAAGCCAACAGGATTTGGTAAATACCTTCATCAGGATTACAATCACAGACATGAGAGAACAATAATTGTGTAGATCAGCCAATTAGCAGATTATTCACAGAAAACTTCAGACAAAGGTCCAGTAAGTTTGCATGTCAAGGCAGAGGGGTCGGATTCGGGAATGACAAAGTGGTTAACAGACCAATAGGTTCAGAGGGTTTTCAACAAGCTGCTGCTGCCGTGGGTCACCTTGGAAATGTATAACAGTCTATTCCTGGATTTTAACCCATTTAACCCATGCTATGTATAGGAGCAGTGAGCAGCTGTGGCGAGGACCAACTCCAGTTCTTTTACCTACTACCTTGCTCAGGGGCACAGGCAGAAGAATTAACCCTAACATGCATGTCTCTGATCTATGGAGCAAACCAGAGCACCTGGTTGCACAAGAATTAGCCCAAAAATAACAGGTATAGTTTTTATGATGTCTAATATTTCTTTACATCCATAATGTCTGTGATGACTGGGGTAATACAGGCATATAGTTTCAATTACAATCGGTGGAGGAGACACAAAATGCTTGTTTTCAGTCTACAATTCAAACTCTTCAATTATGTGGATATATACCTCATTGTCACATGGTCAATTAAATCAAACTGGCCCTGTATCGGAAAAAGTTGAATCAAGATAGTTTGGGCAAAGACCGAGATAACACTACAATGGTCCCTCGTCACTCACAGCCTTCAGGTATAGGAAAAACTTTTGGGAAAATGTTGATCTGATCATAGAGACTCGTGTCTGTCCTCTCCAAAAAAGCGCCCCGCTTCGCATTCAGCACACCCCCACACCAGTGGGTTGTCCAGTATGACCACAGGCACCGACCAGCTCCCCTTTGGCAGCTGGGGTAAATACCTCACTGAAGGGCACCTTAGGCAGCAGATGCAAAGTGATTCACTTTCATTCACACCAGCTGGGTGTCCTTATTGTTCATGGATTTAGAGAAACACTGTTTTAGTTTGCAGCATCCTCCAATAGCTGTCTTGATGCATGCTCAATAATCCAGGTATGGAAATCACAAAAAGAGTGAATCTGTTCAACTGGATCAGAAGTTTATTAAGAAACGTTTCATCACTCACCAGGTGACTTCTTCAGTCTGAGCTGAATACAAACATTCCCCTCCTTATAAACAGTACATTGATACCACACAACAATAGGCCGGGTTCATATGAGAGTTGGGTTATCAACTGCACATTCAGTAACAATGAGCACTATTCACAGAGGATTGGGGAATATTTGCCATCACGGCATTGTAAGACGCCGACAGATGTACTCTCAGGCCACCACCCCTATTCAAAGACGGTCGTTCCCTCTTGACACAAATGGCCTCTTTCACCCCCCTTTCAAACCAATAGCTGTTGCTCGTTGCTGTAAAATGTCAGACCATGGCTGGCATAGCTTACTATAAATGCCTAGCATTGAGTTTCTGTGTGTGTGTGTCTGTGTGTGTGCACGTGTACGTATGTGCGAGCGTGATGGGGTGGAAGCTTACTTCTGTTGCCTCATGGCTCTATTACCGTCCATGGAAAAGAGAGAGATGGAAGAAAGGAAATGAAAAATGCTGCAGTTGAATGAATGAAGTGATGAGATGCTGGTGTGCTTTCGCCTGTCTGAATAAGCGAGTGCTTTATTTAGCATTTATTTTGTGTGTGTGTGTGTGTGCGTGCGCGTGCGCGTGTGATAGGGGTTATCTATTCCGCAACAATCTCCCTCATGAGGTAAGCTAAAGTGCAGCACCGGAGCACTCCCAGAGAAATGCCAGGCTAACACTTCATATTGCATGTGCGTTATCCCCTGGGTTTCTACATTATCCCACCCTCTGTCTCCAAGATGGCTTATACCTGACATCAGACAGGAAATTAAAATTGGACCCACAGTTTGCGAGTCGCACAGCAGATCAGATAAAGGCTAGATGTTGAGGAGATGAGAGAGAGAGAGAGTCAGAGAGATCATGGGGGAGACCGAGTGAACCAGAGCCAGAGTAACAAACAATGAGGCTGAAAGGATGAAATTTAGTCTATAGTACTGAACAGAACAGTAGCTGTGAATGTGGAGGATATTATTCATTTTAAAAAAAAGTGATTTCTATCCAAAGTCTGAGAGAAGCAAAGAGGTACTAGCGTCTTGAGGTGTCTCCCTCACTACCCCGTTTGATGGCTATTGGAATCCAGAAAACCAATGCAAGAGGAACAAATCTGTCATGAATAGGACTTGATTTATTCTTTTGATATATTCCATTCATATTACGCAATATTTTACATAACATGTAATCAGTATTCTATGTATACAGTATATCATATAGATGATGCTGATAATAATTATAATACCCTTTATATGGACAGTGCATATAAGAGCATCTAGAATGTAATTTCACTAGATTTAGCCACCAGGCTAATTTTCATCTGTTGTTCCAAGTAATTAGTTTCAGTGTCTTGGTCAAAAGCACTTCGACACACTTTCTAAAGGAACCAGGGATCAAACCACCAACTTCCACTTGTCAACCGCCCTACCCCCTGAGCTAAGCCGCCCCTATATCACTGTGTTGATAACTGTAGAAAGTGAGAGACCCTGGACTGTGCCATCATGTATCTGAAATATCCCTCTCTCTCTCTCTCTCTATCTATCTCTTCTTCTCTCTCTCTCCCTCACTCTCTCACTCACTCACTCACTCTCAGAAGCAGGGAGAGAAACAGCCTGAGGTGTAGACAGACAGATGTCCAACTATTTCTTGGAAGATCTTGCTCCACACAGGGTGAGGAATTGGGAACAGAGGTCCGTCTCAGGCCTGTTGCAGTAGCTGTGGTGCCGGTTATCATGCCAAGTAGTGCTTGCTCATTTCCTTCCCATTTCTGTCTGGTTGTCTCGATTCCCATCTTCTCTTTGACACGAGCCCTGTGCGTGTGTGTACGCATGACTGTGTGTGTGTGTGTGTTTCTACTCAGCCAATGTTTTTGTGTATTTAGAAAAGTGGGATATTTTCCAGAGTGGAGATTTTTGAGTAGGGACGGAATTATATCCCAAACATAATATAGTTTGGTTGGTTAAGATTAGAGGCTAGAGACCAATGCCTGTTTGTAGATGAGTGCGTGTGGGTGTGTGCACCCAAGGGAGATGTGGTCTTGTGGAGGAGGAGGATGGGAAAGAAGGTTCATCTTTAGTTCAGTGGCAAAGTGTCTACTTTGGGGAATGACAACTCAGACGTTGCGGGTTCAATTCCACCGTGGGGGATCAGGAAATGCATCCGGCCGTAATCTCCCAAGGTCCGTCTCAATTCGTGTCCTCCCCCACAACATGGGGACTAATCATGACATGTATAAATGGACCCCTCTCTCATAATATACATAAGAAAGTACCATGTGCCTTCAGATGCAGTAAAATACATCTCTCTGCTTCTGCCAGCTGTTGAAACTCTACGTAAGGAAATGAGGAATAAGAACCACCATGAAGCAGGATGAGAGAGATGGATATTCACAGAGATTCACAACCATACGAGAGATTAGTCTCAAGTGCACACATGTACCTTCCACGCTTGGTATGACTAATTAAGAGACCTTCTTGGCTACTGTGTAAAGCTGGATGTTGCAATAGGTCCTGCTTTTGAATGTAGATCAAATTGAGATGCTGTTTGTGAACCCTGATAGACAGACAGACACCAACAGACACCAATTTGACCAATAGACAATAGATTTCACTTAGTATGACCTACAAAAATCACATCACATCATGTTTGATCCCAGCCTTAACCGTCAGTCTGATGCTGTGGAGCTCTTTAAAGCCAAACTTACTGCACATCGTTTCGTCTCAAACTACAATTAGTTGCCTACAAGTTGAGTGTTTGACAGCTTGTACTCCATGGTGGGTTGGCTTCTGATCAAATAATTCAGAGCTCTGTTTTGCTGACTAGAGTAGGGTATAGATTATCAACTATTGCAAACTGTTTCTCTTCTTCCTCACATGTCTTTTTCCTTCTCTAAAGGATGTCTTCTCCTGTCTCTTCTCCTGTGTATAGTGGTGTGACGCGAGTCTCTCTTGTGTGCACATGTAGTCTGTCCTCCTTCCAGGTCTCCATGGTGATGGTGGGTGCTGCTTGGTATCCTTTTCATTACACTCTTTATTTAGCTTGTCTGGGGAGAGAGGTCCCTCCTCCGTGTCTCTCCCTGAGGTTTCTTCCCATTTTTTCTCCCTGTTAAATATTTTTTTGAGGGGGGTGTTCCTTACCTGATATAAAGGTCTAAGGACAGGTTGTTGTATTGCTGTAAAGCCAGCCATCCATCCATCCATTTATTGGCAATCGCTTATCTGAAGTAGGGTTGCAGGGGGACTAGAGCCTATCTCAGTTAGGGTTGGATGAAAGGCAGGATACATGACACGCTTCTCTGCAGGTGCTGGGATCAAACCTGCAACCTTTTGATTGCCAGATAACCACTCTTCCCACTGAGCCATGCCACCCTCTGTTGTAAAGCCCTCTTAGATAATTCTTTAGTATGTGATATTGGGATATACAAATACAATTGACATGATTTGAACATATTTGTTGGTTTATAGACTTAGAGTAAAATAGAATAAAAAAATAAGATGAAACATATTAAAGAAAAGAAGCAACATCACAAAAAATACTTAACTGCTTTAAAAGATAAAACCATGGGGGCTGCGGTGGCTCAGTGGTAGATCACATGCTTCAGGAACTGACAAGCCACATGTTGTGGGTTTAAACCAATACAGGGTATCAGGAAGGCCTCAGTCCCCCGTCCTCCATCTAAGTCTGTATCCATTTCCACAACATGGTACAAATCCTGACACATAAAAGTGGACCTCTCTCTTTAAGAGATAAAGTACTGAAACAAAGTTGAAGGCTAAAAATGTAAATAGCGATAACACACTTGGTAGCTCATCACAGATGTGGGCTGAAGTAATCCTTTGATCCTTGTGAGAAGGAGGTTGAAAGCATCAACCAAAGTTAGAGTGACCTCAGCTGACCGGAGTGGCATCGAGTTCTAGCTCTGGATAAACACAATGTGGGAAAAGAAGTAAAATATGGTATGAATAGTAATTGTCGATATCCTCCACTGTATACAGGAAGTAAAAACACAGTCTTACGCAAACTAATCCCTTTTATTTCCTACTCGGAGAGAGAGAGATTTTTTAAGAATGGCAATATTTCTGAATTTATATCTTTTAGGCAGGGTTTTTTGGTGGGTGGCGTTTTACATGTCATAAAACCAAGCCAGAATTTGCTCTGGGTTTTCAAGCAACAGTTCATTGCTCCAATCCATATCTAATTTCAGCATCAAACAGAAGTAGTTTTGAACTTGCAATTTTAAGGACAAAATAGCGAGCATGGGTTCTCTTGGACCGTTTTCCGAGTTGCATAGACAAGTCATGTGATATGGAGGTGTGAATTCCTCCAGACACTGCATATTTAGAGAGATGACTTGTGAATATAGGGTCCAGGACTGAGCTTTGAGTGTTACTGATTCTAGTCAGCTCCTTGACTAATTGTTGGGGAGAAGACTTTATTGCTGCAGCTGTCAGTCATTTGGATGAGCTGTCATTCCACCCCAGATTGGTATCGCCCAACATAACAAGCCACTATGTGTCTACTGGTTTTGTTATCGGCAAGTGGAGATAAAAATAAACACTTGTACCGATATTTGGGAGATTATAGGTGATAGTAACTGTAATTGGATGTTCACATGCAAAATTTAGAATCAGTTTTAGCTTTGATTTGTGTTTTTGATGCACATATTTCTCACCAACACAGACGGCAACTCCTCAACCGGTCTCTTCTCTGGTGTCTCCGGGACAGATGGTAATTTTCTATTGAGGGAAGAGTCGGTAGGAGTTAACCGTGATTCTGACATTGTCATTTTTTGCTTTTGACTGAGTTTGTATTATATTTGGTGAAGGTGTTAACAAACAGCCATCTTACAATGCTGTGACTGGAACTATTCTCCATTCTCTGTGAATAGTATTTATTACCGTTGAAAGTCCAGTCAATGGCCAGTTTGCACATGAAATCACTCTTGGTTGTGGCCATTTTACAACTGTATTGTTTATGAGGGTGGGGTGCCTGTAGTCAAGTGAGACTGAAGAAGTTGCTTTGATGAGTGATGGAACCTTTTTTTCAGTAAACCCTGTGTTCAGATGAACTAGTTCACCTTTTTGTGAGGGTCTGTTATAGTTTTCCTGTTGAACATACAGTCCCAAATAATACCAAAAAGTCAATATAAAAACATTTGACTAAAGTCTGGTATCAAGTTCAACATTTCCAATACACAAGGCTGATGGTAGCTCTTGGCAGCTGATGACACATTCTGGTCCCTGGAGTCCCTGTGCTGTAGGGCTCCTCTACTTCTCGCCACCATTACCTCCTCAGTGAGGCCACTGAATGGGAGGTGCATGATTTCACTGTCCTGTACAGAGCTGCACTTTTAAGGCTGGAGGGAGTCCAATAGATGACGAAAGAAAATCAACTGAATACTCTCTCTCTTGCTCTGTCTGTCTCTCTGTCTGTCTCTCTCCGACTGTCTCTGTCTCACCCTCCCTGCCTCTCTTGCTTTCTTTCTTACGCTTCCTTCCACTCTGGTATCAACCTCCCTCTCCCTCCTCTTGCTTTTGCCTGTATTTGACAGTCAAGTCTTACATTTGTTATTTCTGCCAGCCAGAATTTTGCTTTCATCTCAGCTGTCCAGTGGCTCACCCACTGAGCTTAAAGCCCGACTTGAGTTGGCTCCCAGGGTAACAGCAAAGGTTAGCCGCTACCTAAGGATCAGGTGCCAACAATAATGCAGTGTTGGGCTTCACAGGGTGTCTTTGCCACTTCCCAATGCTCATCATTCACTGCACATGTCGGAAAAGGCCAGCCTTCACTCCTGTATGCACTTAAAACAACAGAGTGTAGGAAATCTACAAGATTTTGCAGCTGAGAGATTGACGCGGACACTCGACACAAAACACAGCACATACGCTGGCACCCAGCAGACATAGATTAAGCACACGGACAGTACAGCAAGACCCAACAGCCACAGTGTAAAGGCAATGAACGAGTGAAACACGTCTACGGACAGCAGCACCTTTCTTTCTACTCTCTCTGTACTGACTTGCAGTTCATCGGTATGGAGATAGATAAACCTATCTAAAGTGTCCAAAGGAATGTTCCTTGTAAAAGCTCACTTTAGTGACATTGAATGTTTCTCTATAAAACATAACGTCTATGTAGTTGAGGTCTAACAGATAAGTTGTTTTTTCTACATCATGTAAATGTCATAAGGCCTATTTAAATATTTTGAAAGCTGGGTAGTTTACACAGGCGTGCAATCATTTCCTTCTCTTTTCATTGGCAGATAGGCACAGCAGCCAGTGTGGAAGTCATGTGGTCTGGAGAAGTGGGCGTGTCCAGTCCTGGTGGATTTGAGGGCCCCTGATACCAATGACGATGTCAAGACCGAGGGTATAGTTGTGAATTATTCACATGATTTTTATTTTTTTAATATCAGTTCAATCTGGACATTATATCTTGAACATATCTGGACATTTTTACATAGAATGTAGTAACTGACATACGATAAAAACAGACACATGACACAAAAACGCCAGTGTAAAGTACAATGAAATAGTCGGACAGAAATCTTTAGAAATTAAACAATAGCAACGGCAACAACAATAATTAAATAAATAAATAGGATAAATACCAAAGAAGAAAATCACATTTAAGGGAGGAGGTGACCACTTATTAAAAGCTGTTATTATTATGACAGATTACAACATTTTGCCATAGGGTACATTTATTCTCTACTTGTTCCAAGGTGAATGTGGTGTGTGTCTTGACATAGTCCAGAAAAGGTCCACATATTTTACGGTAGTTTTTCATGTGGTTATTTGTTGGGGTTGTTTCACTATTTGTGTTGTTATTGCAAAGTGTTGCTGTTAATGGAATTTTGATACAATATACTATACAGTCCTTATTATGAACACAGGAGTTGAAAAAGGAATGATAATGTTTTGTTTTAAAGTTGTTCAGGTTCGTTGTTCATGTCTGTTGGTGAACTGACATGAACAAAAGCTTTCAGTGGCTCAGCAGGTAGAGAGGCAGGCATTGTGGGTTTATATCCTGCTCCATAGCTTGGTAAATGGGCCCCATTCATGGTAAAGTGCTTTGAGTGGTCGTTAGACTAGAAAAGCGCTTTATAAGAACAAGTTTACCATTTACATTATCGACACAATTGTCAAATGGCCACGCCGATATTTACACAATTTCTTACTATGCTTTGTTGTTCAACTATTGCTCAAATGCTCCATAGTATACCTTTAACTAAGGGGCATTTTTCATTCATTGACTCACATATGTATAGAGACAGACAGACGGATAGAAATGGACAAATAGATATATGTCCCATATGAAAGTGGACTTCAGTGAAAACCTACTGTAGTATTTCCATGGTTTTTGGCAATTGTGTAATCTATTCCTATACAAACGCTATCACATTGGTATTGCAGAGAAAGCGCCGTGCTATAAAGCGTGGCTTTAGTGTTTGTTTAATGCTTACTGATGTGTCTGTAATGTCAGCACGTGACCTGTGTGCTCCTATTGGGTCATGTTCCATCTGACCATGAACATGTAGCTTTTGTCATTGTTGTTTGGCCTTGTCATGGTTCACAGTCAGGACTGCAGAGCAGATTGAAAAGTAACAAAGAGACTTTCTTAGAAGATAAAGTGTCCAGATGACTTATTGCCACTTGAATGAAAATGTTCATTGCTCTTTTTTTTATTTTTTGGTAAAACCGTCTCGTTTCCCTTTTCCAAGGGCAGTTGATGGAAATTGATGCAGCACTTTTCCTTTTCTACATAATCCCTTTCACATTAAGTAATGCGTATTTAATGCAGTGAGGGGTTGAATAGCTAATATGAGCTAGAATGCACGTATCCACAACTCATGGAATGGCACATCCATCCATCCATCCATCCATCCATCCATCCATCCATTCACCCAGCCCCTTATCTGAAATCCGGTCATGGGGGAACTGGAGCCTATCTGTCCTCATTGGGCGAAAGGTGGGGAAACACCCTGTGCAGGTCACCAGGACGGAGCAGTTAGGGGAACAGTGTCTTGCTCAAGGACACTTCGATAAGCTTCTCTGGAGTTGCTCAGGTTGAACCTGCAGCCTTCTAATTGCCACACGACTGCTCTACTTACTGAGCCCTACCGCCCGTGTGTAATGGCAGATGTTCCCATATTTTATATTTGTCTGCTCATGCTAATATTCAGGCAGCTTTCCAGTCACGAGCCCACAACGCTGTTATTTGAACTCCCACCACCCACGCTCTCTATTGATATTCATTTAGTGCTCCATGTCAGACCAGTTAAGATCCATCTTCACAGAGGCTTGCGTGAAGCCCATTTGAATAAGATACTGAATAAGATAGACTACTCCTCTCACTGCAGCCCGGTGCCAAGCTATGAGTGTTTAGATTGCCTGTTTAGATCATTCAGCAGTGCCAGGGTACAGCAGTCCACCGTGACCGGATTCATATTATTAAAGTACGTTTCTCAGCAGGTGTGGAAGTGTCTCATGCTGTTCATATTAGATCCCTTATGACCTTAGATCAAGGTCATATCATATCAGTGCCTGTTACCCAGAGTGTAACGGTACAATCGGCATCTAATCTACTAGCTTGCCAAGAAGATTTCAAAGCATAGTACCTTCCAAATATCTATTTAACCAGAGGAATTGTGTGTTTGGGAGTGCGATGAGATCTGAGCCAGTCAGAGAAGGTGGGGAAAACATTTTACTACCAATATCTACTTCGTATGAATAAAGAATATGTTCAGTCTTGTTGAAAGCCATATTGAAAGCTTTGAATGTAACTTCAGCCATAATATAAGGCTTCCTTAACATCAGTGTCAGTGTTCTTCCATCAGTACCATTATTTCCCCCATCAGCACTGTCTTTTCCTCCATCACTACATCACTTCCTGCATCACAACCGTCACTTCCTCCATCAGTACTGCTCCTTCCTCCAGCCCTTTCTAACCCTTTAATGCCTTCTTCCATGACTTACTCATTATGTCTTCCTTGCTGGCATCACTCCATCCACCACCATCTTGTCACCTTTTTATCTCGACTTCACTGCCTTGGCCATTCACTGACTTTTCCTCTCCAGCTCTGCCAAGACTCTCACACCCATTCACACATACATTCTTTCAACTTTCCCTTGAGATGCAGTATGCGATGTCGGGGAAAGAATGGGGGGGGTTAGAGGAACACAGAGCTGGCGGGGAGGGAGAACAGAAAGCAGGAGACATGGAACGGCTGGGTGGGAGGTGAAGAAAGGATATGGACTGATTTTTGGTGGGTATTGGAGTGGAGTAAAGAAGGATGGAGGATAAATAGAGAAACTGATGGTGGGATAGGAGAAGGGATGTGCAGGACTGCATAGGAAACTTTTCTCCTTCCTCTTCCTCCTCACTGTGCTGAAGGGTAGGTAAGGGGCAAGAAGCAGGACAAAGAGTTGTGTGAGATTAAACACCATGGCAACGCATTCATTACCATGGAAATTGACTGTAATTGAAGGAGGAGAGCTGGAGAGGTAAATGATAGGGGTGTGAGAGAGAGAGAGAGAGAGAGAGAGAGAGAGGGAGAGGTATCAAGAAAGTCTAAGGACACACATGGCAGTTGAAAACTCAGACTCACAGAGATAGAGCTGATGCCACATCCTCATCACCTCTCCCATGTGTCGGTTTACAATAAAGCCCCTCTGGTGAGGAGGTCTCTGTAGAGGTGGTGGCCTGTGAGTACGCTCCATCTGTGTTCAGATGCAGAGGTCTAATGTACTCCAGATACCAGCATCTCATCTGCTTGAAATGCTGTTGAATGCTTGCCCTAAACTGACCTTGCTGCAAACACACACACACAGACACACACGCTCTTGCATGTCTCCAGTATCATTGATGTTGCAGAGTGAACATCCTGGTTCAGATGAGTAATTGAATATCTAGGGGTGAGGTTGCAGGAGGTAAGAAGACTAATCACTTGGTGAGATTAGCAGAGGTACATTTTAGAAAGCATCGATAGTACAGAATGGCCCCCTGAGCCGAATCAAATGGGTATCAGAGGGGGTTTGTTGAAGGTGTGTGTTTATACCCCTGTGAGTGTGGTTTTGGGTGTGTGCATGTATGAGCATACGTTTGTAGTTCAGATAGGTGTTTCTGTAGATCCACTAATCCAACACACACACACATTAACGTGTATACTGCGATCAATACTCCCAGCTGTCAGTCAGCTCAGGCTCTGTAAAATGCTCAGTTCTATGTCTCATTTCATCTCTTGGGTAAGGGACATCCAACTTGCAGCATCATACAATTCTACACAATTCCACTGGTTCACGTATTATCAGTTGGTATTGAATGGAGTCACCCTAAGCCTGAGTATTTCCAGTCCCTGTCTGTCTGTCTGTCTGTCGATCTTATCTCAGGATGCCTTCAATGTGTAAATAGACTAAATCCATCTTGTCTGTTACCCTCGCTCTCTCTCTACTCCTCTATCCATCTTGTGGGATTTCACTCATATCCACCTCACTAGCATGAGGATGATGGGCTGTGGTGGCACAGTGGTAGAACACACGCTTCAGGAGCTGGATGTGGCAACTAGTCCTGACATGTAAAACTGGACCTCCCATCTCACTGGTGTGAGGATGCCTGCTAACTGGTAGGCCCATTTATACATGTTCTGATCAGATCCCATGTTGTGGGGCTTTAACATGGACCTAGATGGAGCATGGGGGATTAAGGTCAGATGCCCTTCCTCACGGCCTGGGGTGGGATCGAACCCGTGAGGTCTGGCTTGTCATTTCCTGAAGTAGACACTACTACTGGGTTCCTGCAGTCCCCCTTAGGATGCACCCAAAGTAATCTCAATCGGTCCCTGCTGAAGAAGCGTAAGACACAGACAGACAAGATAAGTCCACTGATACAGACGGAGAGAGCTGAACACATTCAGAAGAGAGATGGGGAGCAGAGTAAAACCAGAGCTAGATGACTTGCTCGGAGAGGGCAGTGGATGGGGAATTAGAGCCAAAACACAGAAACAGAGCAAAAGAGCGGAAAGAATGAAAATGGGAGACACAAAGCAAAGTAGAGCAAGGAGAGAGAGATTAGAGTGAAGAGGAATGGGAGGAAGGGAGCCCTCCCTCATGTTGCTGTCTCCTGGATCAGCAACTGAGGGATGACAGAGCCACACTTTACACGAGCTTTACCCAATTTGTCTGTAAGGAGCCACTGACAAGGTGAAAGAAAAAGGCAGGATGCTACCACAGAGGACGATGGGGAAGAAGGAGAAGCATGCAGAAGAACTATAGTCAGTCAGACAAAGGAAAGGTACAGAGTAAAAGTTTGGCCATACATGAAGATGCAGGGGACGAGTGAACTCTGTAAGCAACCCTGGTAGTCCAGCTATACAGCACATAGGTAGCTAGTATTACTGTGTGTGTGTGTGTGTATGTGTGTGTGTGTGTGTGTACACGTGGACACTCGTTTGATTCCAGGGTGGAATGTGGGAGCATCAGCATTCCACATTTCACAGCTTCCAACCAGTGTTGAGCTCTTGACCTTTAAGCACAGCAGTGCTGGCTTGGAGTGAGGTTCTGGCTCCACAGGGAGCCCTCTCAGTGCAAAACTTCTAGTGTTTCATAATATTTTAAAAGGAAAGTCTTCAGTGCCTTACGTTTCCAGCAGCGATGAGATATGGGTGTATTTTTACCCCCGGAAACCTTGAAGACTGGATGTTAAATGCTTTCGGCCTTTGTCGAACAGCTATTAAGCTCCCAGCAGTTATCTGAGTTCCATTAAGGGCCAGACATAAGGGGGGTTCTTCATTGTCATCATCTGTACAGCTGTTCCAGGACAACATTAATTTGTTGCCATGTCCTCATATCTGCTTTGACCTGGAGCAGGCTTTGACAGTGGACAGTGAACTCTGAAATGTCTATGTTAGTTGTCAGGATTCAGGTCACATCAGCTCAGTGGTTGAGCGGGTTCTTTGGGAATGGATGAGGTGGAGGTTGCGGGTTAGAATCCATCACGTGGTGTCAGGAAGGGCGTCCAGCCTTTATGTTCTTCCTAAATCCGTGTCTATCCCCACAACATGGGGACTCATCTTGACATGTATAAAGGGACCTCTCTCTTTCAGGTCATTTTACTTGATAATTTGAGTACTACTACTTCTGGTTTCCACTGTTAGGGGTCGCCACAGCAGATCATCATCTCCATCTCCATCCTGTCCTCTACATCTTCCTCTGTCACACCAGCCTCACTCACATCCCTCAACACATCATAAACCTCCTCTTTGGTCTTCCTCTTCTCCTCTAGCCTGGCAGCTCCATATTCAGCATCCTTCTCTCAGTATACCAGCATCTCTCCTCCACACATGTCCTTGTTGAATCCTAGCAGCTGAAGAATGGCTCTGGAGAAAACAAAGCAAAGCTTTCCTCTCATTAAGAAGGCATCAGTCTTATTGAGGGCACATAAGAAAGGATTTGTCTTATTAAGAAGCTGATTCATCACATTAAGTATACCTCACAAAGCTCTCATCATGGGATGCCAGGTACCAGATCATATCCATCAGCACACAGAAGACATGACACGCGTTCGTCTCTGATTTCATCGATACATCAATGTACATGGCCCCCCTGACACGTCTTGGGTTTTATCGACTTGATTGTCTGAAGAGGATGCAAATGGCATGATAATCAGAATGTGTTGTGATTTATTCCATAGACATAAAGGAGTGAAGAGATTTTGTGTGAGCATTTAAAGCTGATTCCTGAGGAATTTGTTTTGGTCCATGTGGATCAGCAGCATCTGACTTCATTTCATGCACCTGAGTTCCTTTGATGTGACTTAACGGACTTAGATGGAGCTTGGGGGATTATTGCTGGATTCCCTTCCTGATGTCCTGTGGTGGGATCGAACCCATGACTGGTCCTTTCCTGAAATGCATGCTCTGAGATGCTGAGATACCGCGGCTGACTGACTGAATGAAAAAGATTCACTGGCCGTTCTGTAGCCAGAGCCCTCTGTGCTTTGGCCATTGAGGCAGGAAGGGGGGAGCCATCTGTGGTATCACCAATGTGTCAGAGAGAGTCTCAATGTGGCGGTGGCTCAAGAGGAGAGCCATGAGATCATAAGTAGATAGCAGTCCGGACAGAAGCTAGGGTCTGATCAGCCCAGGTTGGGTCACCTGGAGGAGGATGCATTATGCTGAAAGCCACAAAACACCCATTGATCCCAGGAACATCCCTGAAGATGTGTCCAAGAGCCTCAGTAGATGTATGTTTACAGACTGTGTATGTGTGTTATGGCAGCAGACTGTCATGAATATTGTCTGCAAAGACTCGAGACTCACGGCATTGACTTAAATACATCTCATACCACACACTGGAGAGAATCTCCCAACATAGAAATCAATGGGAGGCGTCGGTCTCCGAGCAGAGAGGAGCTCAGCATCTTCAGCAACAGTCTTGACATGTTTAGTCCTTCGACGCTTGGCGAGAATCGAAATACAAGAACTAATTCTAGCAAGAGTTAACAGCTCAACTCAAGTTCAGTGCAAGAGTCGCTTATTTTAGAAACACAGGGAAATGGAAACACGAGGGGCTGGGCCTCTGTGAGGCCTCTGCATATGATGAGTCTCATGACATCACATGTCTATCTCCTGACATGACATAACACAGCCTCCTTTAAGGTGGATCCGACCCACATGGCAACATGGGCATGAAGAAGCAGATGTAATGAATAAATGATAACGCTTTAATGCTTCATGCCAATTTAATGTACACAAGGCATACAGGGGAAAGAGATGTGCGGATAATCCAACATGGTGGACTGTGTGGAATCTACCAAGTCTGGTTGGTGTTAGTTATTTTGTATATGCTGCTGTTCTGTGTTCCACTTTGTAACGATGCACATTTTCCCTTGTAGGACTAATAAATGAATATCTTACCTTACCTTCCTTGAGTGCATGACTCATGAACTCGGATCTTCTTGAGTCCAGTTAGGGGGCCGCGGTAGCTCAGTCGGGGATGAGCCAGAGGCAGTGATTCTAGATCCACCCTGGGGTCTCAGGAAGGGCATCAGGCCTTTATCCCTAAACTCCATCTCAGCCTGTGTCCCCCTCCACAACATGGGGGCTAATTCGGACACATAAAACAGACCTAACTCACTCATCAACTTGTATCCTGTGCTGAGAAACTTGAGGATTCAGTGATGAAGCTGCCGTCCTGTCTGCAGCTACAACTCTAAATTGGCGTCTGCACAGCATTCTGTGAAATGATCGCCTGGGATATTTTGGTTCTCAGACAGCCAACTGATTGGTTGCTAAAGGACAAACTGGGCCTAAGACAACGGAACCACGTTGTGGACTCTAGTTTGGCGTTAGCAATTCTGGACTGTTCTGTAGAGGTAATGTGGGTCAAAGGGCAAGTGCAGGCCTCCTTAGAGAGTTATTAGGAATACATCTTTAACAGGTTTGTTGATCTCTGTGGTTTTGATTCCTCTGGAATACCTG
>OMLC01042626.1:0-11276 GCA_900302585.1 Regalecus glesne | reverse complement strand
AAAAAAAGACAAGAAAAAAAGAAAGTGTGGCTGTCTGGGAGACATGGGCAATATTGCTGATTGCACTAATGATTGTATCATTAAAAGTGGCTGAAAGATTGGGTGGTGGGATGTAATGGATGCAGTGAAAGGCGGAGACATTGCGCTTGCCAAAGCTGCTCAGAATGCATAATAAGGTCCCCATCGGTTCAACTAAGGGACATCCAATCAATTATTTAAAAAAAGGGAAACTGAATCGCAACAGCAGTGTTGGATGGCGTCAAGTCTGCTTTAAATGTCGTTTTGTAAATGACAATTTATGGCTGTCTGGCTCATCTTCCTTTTGCTTGCTCATGCAACGGAACATGAATGATGTGCTCAAATTGTGAACATAATAAGCTCACATTAAATCGTACTGACCTCAATTTGAATGGATTCTATAAGATGATTATTGCCTCATTCATCAAGCAAGGTTGTCTTTATATTTCTTTTCATGTATATTTTAAATTTGATTCTTTGTATATATACATTTATTCATACGTATTCCCTCTTTATTAGCAGAGCTACACTCCTAATGGATGTAATGCATATGGTAATATAAGAGCTTCTGATTCTGATCTAAAGTACATGAGACTGTTAGATGTAAGTTGCTACATAGCAATTTTAACTCCAACAGACATTTTCTTACCCGACATCAGACAATTAGATCTCATTCATAAATCATATTCCGCATTTCAGCTTCACTTAATTGTGTGAAGTATATGAAAAGCGTAAGAAACAATCTACCGACACAGCCTAACTCCGCCTTTGATTATTGACCTTGAAATAATGGAGAGCTTTCTGGAGCATGCTAACTGCTTACCAAGCCTCTCTCTGCTCTGCACTTGAAGTGATGGGAACCTGAAAACATGCTGCTGATATTTTTTGTGCTGAGTGCTCACAAACAGCAAAAACACTCTGCCGCATTGCACATTAACTTTTTATTCCACATCATTTCATTTACTCAATATTTTTCCCGGCTAATAAGAATGCGTTTCCCTGCATGCTGATGCAGAGGGAAAATGACACATGTTGCCAGCCAAAATTTACCGCGTGGAATTGAAGTATGCAGTAAATCCACCCTCCAATGGGCAAACGAGGAAAAGAAAATAATTTTATGGATGATAGATGATAATACCACCACTGCTATTCCTAATTCCAATAATGGTGATGAGGAGGTCTTTTCTTACTTAACCACAGGAAGTGTTCCTCAGCCCATGAAATGGGCTGTTGTCCAGCTCGTTCTTAAAAGTCCTTTTTTTTTAAACCATGTGCAGCTTTTTACATCAACGTAAGTAAGAAAGGACCAATTTCAAACTGGATTTCCTGCTTTTAGAGAAGTTGCCCTACACCACCTGGGGCTACGGTAGCTCAGCAGTAATACATAAGCCACTGAGTCAGGTGTTTTGGGTTCGATCCACCACGGGGCATCAGGAAAGGGCATCAGGCCTTAATCTCCCATGCTCGGTAAATGTGAGGCATATGTCATAAAGCACTTTGAGTGGTCACTAAACTAGAGACATATGAAAATGAAGAGATTTACTCTTTAATCCCAACTGATACCTGGTGTCTCTATGAGGAGATTTGATGGTGCTCATGACGTCAGTGAATCTACACTACTCAAGGTCGCTGACGACATTCTCTTGATTTCACATGCTGGTGGCTATACTATTCTGATGCTTTTGGACCTCTCTGCAGCTTGTAATGGCTGCAGAGAGGTCTGACCATGCAATTTAAAATGAACATCTCACCCTCATGAGATTATTAGCAATGGCTCTGGCTTGGTTTAGCTGCCACCTCACTAATAAAGACTTTGGGATCTCCATTCAAAGCTCATTTAATGGCCCAGACCCTGCTACGATCCTACAAGGGCAATTCTGGGGCGACGTGCTTTTTTCAATGCATGTCTAGTCTTTGAGGTGTGTTATCTGCAAGCTTCTTAGGTCTCCATTCATTCCAATGTGGACAACACAGTCTAACCTGACTGCTAATCCCAGTGAGCTATACACCATTAATACACCTATTAGCTACCAGGCAGTTATTAAGACATTGATTTACTGTTTTTAATTTTCCATTGTAGGTCAGTCTGGAGGGCCTTTTAGAGGCAAGTGCTCATTTTAAAGTAGTCCAGTTTTGACATTGATGTTGCAAAACTTAGAACAATCCTCCCAATGACTCAAAGATGGTGAAAAACAGTAAAATTATAAAATGTTACTTACATCCCTCTCTAAAAAAAAATCCATCAACCACGTAGATCCTCATTAATTCACATACTTAATATAACCTCAACGGAGAACACGTATTAGACAATGTCCTCGTTTTGCTCCTCTATATCGGCTACTGGTAAATTACGGGGGCAACGTGGCTCAGGAGGAAGAGTGAGTTGTCTAATAATCGGAAGGCCGCTGGTTCAATCCCCGGCTCCTCGAGAAAGCATATTGAAGTGTCCTTGAGCAAGACACTGAACCCTAACTGCTCCCTGGGCACTGCAGCTGTCCACTGCTCCTACACAATAGGATGGGTTGAATGCGGGGAACACATTTCATTATAAGAACACAATGACCAAATAAAGTGGCTTTCCTTCCCTCTCACAACATGCCCATTGAAGTCCACCCCAATCACCACTCTCTCCTCCCTGGGTACACTTTCCACCACTTCACCCAACTCACTCCAACATTTATTTCTCTTCCATCTCCCCCAACCGCAGGTCATGCGCTGATGATATTCATCATCACAACTTCAATTCCCAGCTTCAAACTCATCACTCTGTCCGACAGTCTCTCCACCTCCCACACACTCTTGATGTACTCCTCCAGGATCACCCCTACCCCGTTTCTCCCATTCGCACCACGGCAGAAGGATTTGAAGCCACCTCCAACGCCGGGTGATGGAGTGGCTTAAAGTGACACACGAGTAAATATTGAAAGTAACTAATGAAGAAAAGATGAAGAAGAAGATTCCCCCAATCTCCCGGGTCCTCAAGGAAAACCAGGGATCGGTTTCATATGCAAATTGCCATGAACATGAACTGCATTCATTCTCCTGGAATCTACATTGTGTACCTGTGTATGCTGTTCATACATCTGGTGCCTGTGCAACCCTGTGCAACCTCTCCTTCTGTGTGGTGGGAACAGCCCGCTGCTAAAGCTGAACAAGTCAACAGCTACACCAGATCATTAAGCTAGGGATCAATAAACTGTAAAATGCACACCCTGTGCACTGGCTTTAAATCTGTTTACTAAAGTTAGCTGTATCGTCAATGCAACATCAATAAGACTCTCTGTGAGTGAGCTGGCTTACCTAAACTATACTTCCAGATGTTGTTGCAATACTGCTGCAACTTAGAATCAATAAACTGCATGAAGCAAAGCTTTTAAAAACCAAAAATGGATTTAGGGTTTCCAGCCTGATGGCAGTAACAACAGCCTTGGATTTGTGCATCTATGAGAACGAAGCTTGGTATTGGTATAGGTCAGGACAGCAGGTTGTGATAATATATAGATTAGTGATTTACATCATTTCCATTTCTTTGGTGAAGTCCCATTTTTATCCATCTCTATTAATCTCTCAGTATTGCAACATGGTATGTTTATGCGTCTTGCTTAAAGTTGTTTTTTAATGTCACATGACCTCAACAGCAACATCTTGTTTCTGCTAGACAATGGTGATGCATCCTATACGAGTCAACTGCTTGTATTGATGCTCCTAACAGTGACTCTGATTGATTTTGCATTAACAGTTGTGCTTTTTGCTGATATTTTATAATTTTATGGCTCACCCGGAGTGAGAGAAAACATAATGTGTTCCTTTTGCTGGCCCCTTATAATCAGACCACATACTAGCCATATATTCTAAGGCAACAAGGGCCTGGGATTCATTTCATCTGTCAAGCAATGATCTGCTTTCCCATTGTTGGATTCAAATAATGTCCATGATAGGACAGTTTGCCTTTACTGTATTCATTGAAACACATGACAATTGTATCAATTTCAGTGGAAGTTAAATGAGCCTATCTGTGACCCTCACCATACACGTTTCCTGCATATACTACTCATTCTGTCCATGAAGCCATATCATCATATGTGCGAGTGACCTTTGAGGCTTATTTATTATTTGCTATTTTCTGTGTGAATACATGTACAGCAGCTAGCATTGCTCCCACTCAGGTTAGATAAATTATTCTGAGTAAAATGCAAAAAAACACACTGCCTATTGTATTGGATGCACAAATACGTTATTGCTTTGGTCTAACGCTCCCTCACAGACGCGGTCCTCCAAGACCAATCAAGTCCTCGCTTTCTATTTCCTTTTCTTTTCCATGGCCCTGTCAAGCACACATGTGCCCTGAGGCCTGTTATGAAAAGCTGAGCGTCTGAAGGCATGAGGGTGAGAGACAGGTGCAGCAAAGAAGATTGATTTCTTTTTTCCACTCCAAAAATAACATTCTTATTAAGGTTATCTATTGGGGGCCGAGGTAGCTTAGTATCAGAGTGTGCTTCGGGAACTGGCGAGCCAGATGTTGTGGGTCTGAACCCACCGTGGGACATCAGGAAGGGCATCTGGCCTTAATCCCCCAAGCTCCATCATATCTGTGTCCACCCCCACAATGAGGGAGCCGGTCATGAGATGTAAAAGGAATCTTTCGTTCAGGTTACCCATTATGTGCTGACATTATGGTTAAAAATAAGTACCTTATGCTACTATTCTCTTAACTTGAGCCATGGCGGCTCTGCGGGCAGGGCCCCTGGCAGGGAGCTGGGCTTTACAGGTTCATATCCTGGTGCGTAGCTCAGTAAATCTGAGACATTCATTGTAGCACATTTAAGTGCTTTGACTAGTTGCTAGACTAGAAAAGAGCTATATAAGAAGATTTACCATTTATGAGTATAGATGAAGAAGGTAGGGTTAAGCTACAAGCCCTGTAATAGAATGGCGACCTATCCGGGGTGTCTCCCGGCATTTAACTCAGTGAGTACTGGGATAGGCTCCAGCATCACTCCACAACTTGACATCAGATGAGGGGTTGATGATGGATGGATGGATGGATGGATGGATAAACTTCATTATTCATTACAGTTTAATAAGTATGGCCAAACAGCAATTAACTCAATCGCCCTCCATGTTACGGGAATGTAACCTTTCTTCTACCCTTGCACACACTCACTTTCTCTGACTTCTCCAACTAGTCTGAGGATCAGATTGTCATCCCAGTGAGTACAGTGCATACCTCTTCAACTTTACCTTCCCACCAACCAGGCTGGTTAGCCTCAACTCCTGCCCACCAGTCCATATTGGCCATCAGCATAATCCCAGACCTTTGTATTATGAAAGTGGGCTCATTTGGGGACAAAATACCTATTTGTACATATTTCGATTTCCTACGGCTTATAAACTCTGCTTCCAAATTGCAAAAATAATGGTCCTTCAGTCAGCAATGTAGAGTCATCATCACAAAAATGAGCATCATTTTTTATTCCCTATTAAAATTTTATAAGTGGCAGCATAGCTCAGGAGGTAGAGCTATTCAGTAATCAGAAGATTGGTGGTTTGATCCCCGGCTCTCAGAAAGCATGTTGAAGTGTCCTTGAGCAAGACACTGAACCCCTAACCACTCCAGGGGTACTGCAGTGGCCCACTGCTCTACACAATGAAATGGCTTAAATGCAAAGAACAAATTTCCTTGTAGGGACACGAGGACCAAATAAAATGGCTTTCCTCTCCCTCTAAAAGGACATATTTTTATATTGTGCTTTTCTGGCCTATTGACCCCTCAAAGTACTTTACAACGTAGCTATGCCTCACATCGACTGACCATAGGGGATTAAGTCAAATGCTCTTCCCCTGATGTCCTGTGGTGGGCTGAAACCCGCTATGCCCATCTTAGAGGCATGTGCTCTACCGCTGAGCCACCGCAGCCCACCAATAAACACATCAAATTCTTGGTCGAGTATTTTTAAGTTTAGGTGTTCTCAAAAGTGAAATATAGACACAATCCGGTCAGTTTTTTTCCCCTTCTCAAGACACAGAAAGTTTTTCACACTTTCATTTCTACTCACCCTAACTTCTGTGATGCCCCATTTACTCACCTACAGACAGTTTAAAATGCAGCTGCAAGGGTACAGACCAAGATAACGTGTCACTCCCGCATTACCATTACCCCTATTCTGGCCTCTCAGCATTGGTTATCTATAAAATATTGTATTGATTTTAAGATTCTTTTAATTACCTACAAGGGTCTACATGACCTAGCTCCTACTTAAACCAGTGACCTATTGATTTCACCAGCACCAACAAGACCTCTTCTGTCCTCCCATCAGGCTTTCATGCTGTCTCAAGGACCAAAACTAAAACTATGGGTTTTAATTAAGACTACTATGAATTGGCTGCCGGCATCCCTATATTATGAAACAAGCGCCCCCCTTTCCATTAGCACCACCATCTAATTTGAAAGAGTAAAGTGTTTTTCACATAAAAATCTTTAAAAGCAACTTCTCACTGTGACATTTAATCAAATAGTGTGATGGTTGTATGAAACCACTATTTCCATCTATTCATTGTTGATTGGTTGCGTAAATTCTGTCTCATAGGGATTCATACATGCTGCAATATGTATTCTTTCTAGTCTTTTCCTGTTGCTCTCCCCATTAGTAAAAACACTCTCCTTACTGGTAATAGTTTTGAAAGATTCCATATGAATAAAGATTTACTACTTTGACTTATTGATCACTAATCATCCTGGTGTCCTGAAAAGGTATTTGATCAATAATGGTAAATGGACATTTTTTATGTAGTGCCTTCTAGTCTACTGACCACTGAAAGCACTTTCATAATATGCCTCATATTTACCGGGTATAGGGGAAACCTTTTCCTGATCCCTATCAGAGGGATGAAACCCACTATGCCTGACCTGAAGGCACATGCACTATCACTGAGCCACTGTGAACCAATACCGCCCCATTAGTAAAGTCCAAATTTTGTCCTACTCATAACTACTTACGCAACAAGGAAAAACTTTGCTGTCTTCGTTATAAACCTAAAATGTAAACCTTAAATAATAGAAATTAATAGTCCAGCAGCTGTAGAAAGAAACATCTACTGCATAATTATAGAAAAATAACCAACCCCACTGATTTAGGATGTATACACTATCCATGGTGTCCACTCTCTGACTAGACATTGTACCTGTATAGTACATAGCATGACATAAAATACAGAAATAGCGGATGTATATATCCAAATGTTCTGTGTCTTTAGGCTCACTTGGTAGCTGATGACTTCATGAAGCTTGAAACAGGCTTGTACTGACCAAGATTGAAAGATCGCATTAATCAAGTCAAGTCACTGGATTATACACATACACAGACCACCTATTGACAGTGAGAGCAAGAGTGTAAGCGATTAATGATGAGACACACACAAGACACAAACAGACAGGTGGTGTCACTCCTATGCAATACGAGTCCCAAAGTCGTGTGTCGCAGATGGTGTAGTGTTAGGGGCCTGTGCCCACCAAAGCATTAGGTGCTCTTCTGAAAACATCCAGCCAGTGAGAGCCCTTCGGAGGGTCAAGTGTTTTGGTTTTTTTTAAATATTCTGTGCGGGCTCAATAATACAGGTAAGGAAATTACAAAGAGTTGCCTCTGTTCATCTGGATACAGTATTTGTTGAAATAAATGTTTCAACATTCATACAGGTGATATCTTCAGTTTAAGCTAACTGCAGGTTCCCCCATTCTTATAAACATTACAGCTGCATAATGACTGAAAACCAATCATGGTTTCTTATGCAATTTGTACATGGTAATGTACAATCAGTGGTAATATGTGGTAGTCACAGAGGACTGGGGAAATAGCTGCAATCATAGACACTGGACAAGAGGATGCCACAACACAGAAGAGCCAATGCTTCAGGCCAGGACACCACACTCTACACCAATCTACAGAGGAACGCTGGTTTTAACGGGGAGTCAAAGAGGTTATTTATGTGGACAGGGAACAACCGCCATTCTTGAACCAAAGGAGGGGCCTATGAGTACTACATTTGTCGCCATCTTACAATGACGTGATTGCAACTATTTCCCAATCCTGTGAATAGTACACATTACAATTGAAATTCAGGTTAGTTTCAATATGAAACAGTCGTTGGTTTCGGTCGTTGTACAGTTATATACGAGTGGGGACATCTGTCGCTAGTTTAGACTGAAAATGCCACCCGCATAAGTGATGAGACGTTTATTTCAATAGCTGCTGTACCCAAATGAATAGATACAAATATCTGCGTTTTATTTCAGTTAAGACGCTTTGGTGGCTATGATGAGGAATATCCACGGAAGCAACGAATTTCGCATATAGTTTATGTCAACTAAAAAACAGGACATCTCAATGTAAAAAATGTCAATATAAGGTACGGTACCTTGATAGACCCATGGTGAACGAAATGTTCTTCTAGTCATCATGTCAGTTAATAAAGAAATGGGTACTCTGAGACAAGCAGTTGCAATTCTTCCTCCATGTTGTTGTTGAGCAGCTCTAAATGCCGGAAGTGAAGGTTGGATATTTCTGGTCTTAGACCCTCCCATCCTCCACTGTGATTGGACAGCTGTGTAAAAAAATGGCAGTGACGAGCAGAAGTGTCGCACCCAAAGTTGTACATTATTCAACTTCCGGCTACTCAGCGATTTGTCAGGCTGCTGGTCTTTGTGGCATATTATAAAATAAGCAGACTCCATTCCAGACATTTACAAAAATACATATGCAGCCTCAATAATCCAGGTAAGGAAATCATAAAAAGTGAATCAGTTCATCTAGAAGCAACGTTTATTGACAGTAACGTTTCACCACTCATACAGAGGATGCCAACCATACACTGGCCAAAATAAATAAATAAGTGATTCGCTTATCAGTTCCGCAAGGGGAAATTTGGATTTATCTGCATTTTTGACCCAACTTATTGTATAGGAGCAGTGAGCTGCCAACGTATGGCGCTCAAGGGGTAGTTAGACGGGTTGAGTGTCTTGCTTGAGGACACCTCAACATGCTACATGCAGGACCGGGAATCGATCCTGTAATCTTCCAATTGCCAGACGACCGCTCTACCCACTGAGCTATGCCGTCCCCCCGTCCCTTGTATGATGACACAAAATAGAAGACAAAGAGGCTATGCGAAGAGTGAACGACCGTTTCTGATGCTCTGATATATAATTGGGATTATTTTCCCAATCCTCGGAACAGTACACATTACCATTGAAACTCCATTCAATGGCTAATTTGCCTATGAAACCACTGTTGCTTTTGGTCGTTTTGCAACTATATTGTTAATAAGGACGGGGATGGCTGCAGTCAGGTTACACTGAAGAAGTTACCTGTATGAGTGATGAAACCTTTCTCTCAATAAACGTTTTGTCCAGATAAACTCATTCACCTTTTGTTTATTTCCTTACCTAGATTATGGAGCATGCATAAAGACACTATGTGAGCCATCATTTGTCACTTTGTCCCCAATGGCCTTTTCACTTCGAGGTTATGAGCTTCACAATGGAGACCATGAAGGGTCATGGGCAAAAGTAAATTTCAACTCGATTCCCATTAAGCAGATGCTTTTATCCAAAGTGACATACATTTGAGAGTTGGATGCACTGGCTTAGAATCGAACCCAGGTCTCCTGCTTTGGCAGGCAAAAAATCAACATCCACATATGAAACCTACATTTGTCAGCTCCTTATAAATGAAAATGATCAAGTTCTGATATTGTGTATTATATTTACAACACATATGGGAAAACAATATGATCAAGGTAATCCCTAACAAAACAAAAGAGGAGCAAGCGAGCAGTGAGCCAACGATTGGCTAACAGCATACCCATGGAAAATGAAGAACCATGTTAGGTGTTCATGAAGTGCGCTGTTACAGAAAGTACATCAATTTTTCTCAGAGAATGGATCCAACTGTATGTGAAGGTTTGATTTAAAGCTGACATCGGTTGTCTGCAGAAATGATACATTGAGCACTCACTACTAATGCGCAGTCAGTACTCAACTAAAGTGAAATGAAGTCATCATATACACTGGATGAGCTGAATGAGCATTTTTACAAATTTAACAAAATATTCAGGGTTCAGTATGACAGCAGACCAGGAACAACAATGACAAAAACTACGATAAGAAAATGTGTAAATAGATTAGATATTGTACCTGTACATCATCGATTAAAAAAGATTCAACCTGAACCCGAATACCCTGGTCTCACTTCTGTCCTTTTTGGTAGTAAAAAACATCAGTAAAGTTCAGCAGGCAACACAGATACACTGTAAATTCAAAGCAATGCATTTTGGTTATCATCTGTTGATTTGCGTGTGGCAATCAATTATAAATGCTTGCAAGGTACTAGAAAATGAACAAAAGAGTTGATTTGCAGGAAGGAATCACATTGTGTAGTCATCTTTCCAGTAAACAGCAATTCTCCCTTCAGTTGTAGGTGATTCTGAATGATGGGTAATGTAGGTTTTATAAAATGCTGGTACTGTATGGACTCCAACAAATGTACCTCTATCAGTTAAAACCAATATGTGGACCGAAATTAAATCTGCTTTTTTACATACTTGTATGTCATTGAGTAACCTATGAAACTATGCAACACCCTTAAGCACTTCAGATGAACCAGTGAACAGTTTCTAGTATTAACCCCACAAGGCAAAGAGATCGGTTCTCTTATTCTAAAACAATCTCAGTAGCATTAAACATTGGGTTTGCCTTGTGTCTTTTAACCAAGAATGTGAGCTGGAACATGGCATACATAGACTTTTGAGATGTATAACTTTAAAAAATGGATTCTTGCATTGTGATTGTGTTCACTTGGGCTTATATATATATATATATATAGTAATGCTTCATATTTCTATGACCATTGTATATCCTGAAATTAATTGGCATAAGCACAGTCAATAATAATTTCATCATACAGCACTGCAAAACTTGGTGGGCTGGGTATTTGGTGTATTGTTTAAATGTCCCAGGACTTCAAGAAGGTCAGAGCAGAGGGCAGTGAAGTCTGCAAAACACTGTTTCACTGGTAAATCCTTTTCTGCTGTGTATACACAACTGCACATGATTAAGTGCCTTTTCCCCGTCCAAAGTTCTGCACTCTGTGTGTGTGTGTGTGTGTGTGTGTGTGTGTGTGTGTGTGTGTGTGTGTGTGTGTGTGTGTGTGTGTGTGTGCAAGCCGGTGTCTGTGTTCACAGGAGTGCACATAGGTTTCCATCTT